>CM037793.1:3896691-3946691 GCA_021229015.1 Solen grandis | reverse complement strand
GTCTCCCATCTTTTCTTTCACAATAACCCCAGTGAAAAAGATTAGATTTTTTGCAATTGCCCTTTTTTCATTTGGTCAATTTCTTGGAAAATTTGCTAAGAAATGACTTGAAGCCATACTGCTCCCTATTAACAATTCTTTTAATTTTTTATCTGTCTGGTCAACAGCCTGAAATTATTTTTTTCTTAATTTTTTATCTGTCTGGTCAACAGCCTGAAATTATTTTTTTCTTAATTTTTTATCTGTCTGGTCAACAGCCTGAATTTTTTTTAAAATTTATTGTCTTTTCAGTAACTTCAAACTATTATAAATTGTAAATAAATTTTCAGATGTTTCTAAAGGATGAGAAAAAACAAGAGGGCAAAGATGGCTCTGTGTCGCTCACCTTAGTAAGATTTCTCTGTTAGGCATGATGACAAAAAATGTGGCATCTAAAGTGTTTTTCTAACATTTGACTAAGTGACCTAGATTTTGATCCTACCTGAATTTGCACTCAACTGGGAATTCATGCAGTCTTCAATCTTATCAAGTTTAATGAAGACTGGGACAAAAAATGTAGGCCTGTAGAGTGTCCACCAGATTATATAAAATTGGCCCTGGTGACCTACTTTTTGACCCCTTGTGACCTGATTTCAAACTCATCTGAGATATCATGTAGACAAACATCCTGACCAAGTTTCATGAAGATTGGGCCAAAACTGTGGTCCCTAGTGTTCACAAAGTTTTTCTAAGATTTGACCTTGTGACCTTGTTTTTTATCCCACATGACCCAATTTCAAACTCATCGGAAATATCATGTAGACAAACATCCTGACCATGTTTCATGAAGATTGGGCTAAAACTGTGGCCTCTAGAGTGTTCACAAGCAAATTGTTGACGACGGACCACGCACTACGGACGACAGACAAAAGGCGATCACAAAAGCTCACGCTGAGCACAAGTGCTCAGGTGAGATAAAAATCAGCAGTATTTTAACCTGATTTCTTTTTACATCAATTAATTAGGAAGTATTTACCTGTTAACTTTTACAAATCCTTCTTGTGTTGGACCAATACTATGCATTTCAATACCTTTGTGCAAAACTATGGTAGCTGCATAAAAATAATGAATCTTTACAATAGTTTATCTTTAAGTCCTTAATCTTGGGAGGTCAATTTTTCTTCTTTATTCTGAAAATAAGATTATTTAAGTGGAAGGTCTGTAAATTAAACAAGAGGGCCAAGATGGCCCTGTGTCGCTCACCTGAGTTTGCACTCAACTGGGAATTCATGCAGTCATCATTCATATCAAGTTTAATGAAGACTGGGACAGAAATGTAGGCCTCTAGAGTGTTCACAAGATTTTTCTAAGATTTGACCTGGTGACCTAGTTTTTGACCTCATGTGACTCATTTTTAAACTCATCCAATATATCAATTAGACAAACATCCTGACCAAATCTATTGAAGATTGAGCTAAAACTGTAGCCTCTAGAGAGTTCAAAATGTTTTTCTAAGATTTGACCTGGTGACCTAGTTTTTGACCCCACATGACCCAATTTCGAACTCATCCGAGATATCATGTAGACAAACACCCTGACCAAGTTTCATGAAGATTTGGCCAAAACTGTGGCCTCTAGAGTGTTCACAAGCAATTGTTGACGATGGACAAGATTGGGTTGGGCAACGTGTGTCCCACCGGAAATGTTGATTATTGCTAATCGATGTCTGACAGGTTGCATAATATGCACGTGCCAGAAGATAAACCCAGGTGTCAGATCTTTAGTACATTCCATGTCATAGCGTTCATCACCGGCATGCGACGCTACCTGAAGCAGCAGATCGACGGTAAAAATATGTATCATTGTTTGACATGGTAGAATGATTATGCTCATCAGAAGCATCTAAGTAGATCATGATATATTTTCATTACTTTTCATAACTTGCAAACAGTATATACATACACCTAATAGGTGGTTTTCATGGCATAACGATTTCCACAATATGCACCGGTAATGAAAAACGCAGACATGCACGCTCACAAACTGAAATTTCCATCGGATTTTTAATCCGAATAATTGTTATTTCGAAGTTTTCAGCTTGGTCCCAAGGACTTCGATTTAACGAGGTTCTACTGTATAAGCACTTAGCCTAGTTTTGAGCCTCGACATGAAAAAAATGTTGCCATGTGATGTGATCTGACTATAGATTAGGTCAATATCAGAAATCACCAGTTTTGAAAGTCACACAATTCTGTCCTTCATAAAGAAATTACATTTCATCCATAATCATGATAAAAAAAAAAATTGTTTGTTTCTAATCTTTTCCTCAATTTTTCCAAGCTTGTGTAACCTTTTTAGCACAGATTTCTGACTTCTTGTCAACATCTATTTTTTCTCCTTATTAGATTCTTGCCCTTTTTTTGCTTCCTAATTCATTTCGATAAGAATTATTCCTTCACTGTCTCTTTCTCATGCAAGAAAAGTTGGAATTCTTCATGAATAAAGCCAGTTTTGATGGTTTCAGACAATTAGTGGGCAAACAGTCATGTTTAATTCATTTCCCTATGGAAATACAAAATGCATTCCCCAAGTCAAGCTTACCAATGTCTTCAAATCAATTAAGTTTTACGTAAAAAATAATATTATTGCAGGAGGCATCAGTTTTTTTCCAATCAAGAAAATGTATTTTTTGGCCTTTTAAATTATTCAGCGATGGCACTGTTTAATATCAATGAGATATCAACATTAATAATATTTCACAGAGATGAAAATAGTCTCTAAATAATATTGCATGATGGTCTCCAAACAATTATTACACTTTCTTCACCAACGTCAAACTGATAATAAAGGTTCAATCTGATATTACACAATAAGCATTTCTGTTCATTTCTGCAGTTATCCTGTCCCCAAAATCAAGAATCTCTGTCATTGACCATGTGCACACCAGCGTTATTTTCCCCACCAACCTATTTGTCTCTATATATTTTCAAGCCACATTCCAAGATAATGGCTGACTGAATCCAAAACAATGGCTTCCATAGGCTCCTGTTTGCCATGTCTAACATCATTCCAAATGTAATTGCTCTGTATATAGGTAATAACCCCTAATTATTGCTTCCCCCTCTAACTCTTCCAGCTGAGGAGGGGAAATTGTTCTCTATTTGCTCTCCTGTTTTGGAGGAATATAATGACAGAAAGTTATATTGGTTGTGACAAAACACCCTCTTAAAACAGCCTTGGGATCATTTCAGCCTAATTTTCCAGGAACTGCTGACCACTGACACAATCTCTAAAACTTAACATTAGTAGTGGATACTGGTGAGCATTTCTTTGCTTGCTTCTTGACCAAATTGTCCTACTTTCTTTTTGACTTTTAATATATCTGTCTGTTTTGTTTTAAGGTCCCATTAACATAATTTTCATCATTTGAGGGGCTTTTTCAATACATGGAAAATATCATGCTGTAGGATTGTGGCATGATACCACAACCAGTCATTTGATAAGATACTGTGAAATTACCTTTTATAAGTTTGGCTTAAATTTCTATGTTTTACTTCCATTGGGAAACAAAATTCTTACAAAAAATTATTATAATTACTCTAGACAGTTCCTTATATAGAACTGACCAGAACTTTGCATCTTTGTAAAAAAAAATCTTTGCTCCCATCAGGGTTTGAACCTACATCCTTAAAATCCACTGTAATATATATTACCAGCGGATATGGTGCTCTTAATTTCATGCAATGGTGTAATATCTATACCATTATAAATGACTTATATTTGCCGCATGCCTGAATAAAACTCAAGATGTCTTTCAGAAATTAATGCTAAGAAATAATCAAGATAATGAACAATATATCTAATATTTGTGTATAAATCCTGGAACCAGAGCTGTTTATAAGATTTCTGTTTGATTCCCACTTTCTTTAGAAATATGCTACAAAATGTATGGCCAGGATCCAGGGATATTGCAAGTGCCTGCAAGATTCTTTTTCCATCCATTATAAAACCAGGAAACAGAACCATTGTCTTTTGTTTGGTTCCCTTGGGAATAAGAGCTGGTACCCAAATAACACCTGAATGACCTACAAGAAAGTTGCACGACACATAGCTGGGAACCAGGTCTAGTGCCTTCGTAAATTTAAAGCAGAACTGTACCTATAAAGGTCAAAAAAGTCTGATTGTTTTTTTTCTCAAATGTCTGCCTTTATTACTACAGTTGTTTTATGGTAGATTCAGACAAAGAGCCTGCTAGGGCTATTTCAGTTCACAAATTGCCTACAGAGGCAATGACTGACTGAAATATGGAGAAATAGGGCACCGATAATAGGAGATAACCCTAGGATATATCTTCCAATGAGACTTCCAGGAAATCAGAAGAGCACTTTTCAGTTTAGACATGTAGGTGGCCACAAATTTAACAAATGTCAGATTGGAAAAGAAGTATTTGCGTCAATTACTTTTCTTGCCATTTCATATCGCTCTGGGGGTTAAAATGCTTCTTTTTTTCTCTCTTGTAATTCCATTTCTCTGATGCAACTGGGAGGGAGCAATCATTTTTATCTATGATATAATCTCATCATCACATGCTGACATGACAGCTGATCTCTCAACTGCAGTGGGTTCAGCCTCACTTTCACCTCACTCTCCTTCCGTATCTCAAATCTGCCCACAACATCTGTCATGACAATTTACTTTCTTTACATCCACCTGGCCACATGTTCTCAAAAAGCAAAATAGTACTTAGGTATGATTTTTATACTAATACTTGAACTATGTTCAATAGTTTGAGTATGATACTCAAATTTGAGATCATACTTAAGTAATTTCAAGAACACAGGGCCTGCCCTGAGTTCTCGAGAAAACTGAAAATCATTATCATACACAAATTCAGATTTATATAAAGTATGATTATCATACTAAACTAAGTTTGATCTATGAATGAAGCTCACAAAATCTTTTAAGCACATTATCATGCAGTAAGTCTAATGTTGTATTCAATCATGCTTGGACAATGTTTGAAAACCCTCTGACAAACTCAAGTATCATTTTTTTCAATTGCCAAATTTAAGTATAGTTATCATGCTTAACTGAATCTGATTGATGTGAGGTGATCACAATGTCTTTTAAGCACATTCTCAGCTAAGTCAAATTTCATACACAATTATGTTTGAGGCTGTGTTAGAAATCACTCTGTTATATTCAAAACTTAACCTTCAGCATGTTGTTTGGAGAGAGTTTTTTCTTCTTCTCAAGAACATCACTCAATTATCATGAACTATAACTTGAGCAGATGGGTATAAGCCTGATATCATACTAAAGTGTTTATTAAGATTACAGGGTCAAGCCCGGTTTTCTTGAAAATACTAAGTACGATCTCATGCTCAAATCTGAGTATCATACTCAAATCACTATTGAAACAAATGGGCATAGTTTGAGTCTGAGTATGAAAATCTATACATAAGAACCATTTTTATTTTCGAGAACAAAGAGCCAGATCTCTTCCATTTGTTTTTCTAGGGAGAATTTCGGTCACCACGATGTTGCTATGATGATTTGTATGTTTTAAATAAGTTTTAAGTCCCACTCACAGTATTTCAGTCTTTTTTTGTGACTTTTGCTTTCTTGAGACAGATATAGTGCTGAAATACAACAGCATCACGCCATAGACAAATGACATGATACCACACCCAGTCACATTATCCTGACACTGGGACAATCAGTCCTGGAAATCTCTCATGCATTATGCATCAAAATCAATGGAGATATACAAGCAGTACTATTTATAACAATTTAGTGATGAGAACACCATTTAATGATCTAAAAACAGAGTACTTTGAACAATGATCTTCAGTTTAAAACTCAAAATAAACTAAAACTGTTACTATGAGTAATCCAAGCACCATGTCCTGTAGGACCTAACATGATGTGATTGGATGAGGCGTAATGGGACTAACAAGTTTCTTTATCATAATGTACCGATGCACTTCATTTTATTATTGAATTATTGTGTGTTATAGAATGAAGACCTGAAAAATACACTGAAATTGTATCATGTCTTCAGATCTTTTCAGCAGTTTATTTGAAAGTGGATTCCTGGTACAGGTGAACTGTCTAACAAGAGAATCCAGATTCTACTGTGATTCAGAGACCTTCTGCATGGACATTAACCCTTAACCTGCTGAATTTCTCAAATGGACTTAGCTGTCATTTTTTTTTGGAACTGTCCATTATCAATTTTAGGGATGACAAGATGAAAACTTGTAGCTGGTCTGCCAACAGCCAACATCCCCTGGCTCTTTACTGATGGCAAAGGTTAGCACATACGGTTCCAGCAGGGTAAGGGTTTAGTACTAGACCAAGCCTTGAGCCAATCATATGGAACTATCAGCCTGGTGAGCTGGTACCCAGTGGGTAAAAGAGATGCACTCTGAAACCAAACATACCCGATAACCTCACCAGGGACCAGACTCAGGAGCCTTAGGAGCCAAAAGTTATCTTTCTAATTCCGCCCCACCCTTCTATAGCTTAAAGAGATCAAAATAAAAGTTATAATGTCTAGGAATATGGAATGGAAGTATATAATGGATTAAAATTGATTAGTTTTTCTTCTCCAAGTTTTTGCACCAATCTGACCTTAGAGTGAAGTTCAAAAGGATGGCCAAATACACAATTGTGGCATTCTCTTGAAGCTAGTGATGTGAACTCAGTACACAATTTAATAGTTTATAAACAGATAATTTGTGCAATATGGCTCGAATTCCACCGACAATACTTAGCGCTAGTAATACTTAAATTCTTGAACTAGGTAAACACACATTCCACAATTACTATTTCATGAAATACTCAGGCACTTGACTAAGCCCAAATTAATTATTGCCTTAAAATCTAACAATAATTGTTAAGAAATAAAAGATTTGGTTATTTTTATTATATAAACAAGACTGTGAAATTTGATCACCCTTAAGTATTTAACCCTTTCCCTCATAGAGGAAACCATGAAAAGACCTATGCGAACAACATAAAACCAGATCAGCCCGCAAGTAACTCGCAGGCTGATCAGGTTTTATGCTGTTCGCTGCTCCTCAGTGGTCTGGAAATGAGGATTTTATCATTAAATTTGGTAAAGTTTAACTGTGGTTTTCTGCAGAACAGGCTTTATGTGGTACCTATTGAGTGTGTCAAAATGAGTCTATATGAGGGAAAGGGTTAAGTATAACTTAGCACTAAGAATTGATGGTGGAAATTGACCCTGAATACATATATAGGGTCAGACATGAATTGTTATTTCATATCAAATTTTACTAAACTAGTTCTTGAAAACATTATTAAGCGAGCATCTGGTGAGCTTAATAACATTTTCATGAACAAGTTTAGAAAATTTGATATGAAATGACAATTCATGTCAGATTCCTTTTATTATATGACCTATAGTGACAGTAAATCGCAATTATAACAACAAACAAACATAAGCACAAATGAGCTGTGAACGAATTACTTTTGAAATCTAACACCAAGAAAATTGTTTCAAATAATAACTGAAAATTGAAAATAATGATCTAACGTCTGTATTTCTTGTACATTTTCAACATTGATAGAATAGATGAATAATGAACCAAACACATTTAATCCCATTGTCTAAGTTCCAACACACTATGCATACAAAGAGAATACATGCCACGTGACACAGAGTGATGTAATTCGGCCTAAAAGTTATATGCAACATGTTAAATATAAGAATATATGTATTGGTTATACAAAACCAGAAACAGATGTGTGAGCATAATGTCATATGATAAATTGCAATATCACACCATTTATTACTACTATTAACCCTTACCCTCATATAGACTCATTTTGACGCACTCAATAGGTACCATATAAAGCCTGATCTGCAGAAAACCACAGAGCATAAAACCTGATCAGCCTGCGAGTTACTCGCAGGCTGATCTGGTTTTATGTTGTTCGCATAGGTCTTTTCATGGTTTCCTCTATGAGGGAAAGGGTTAATCATCACCTATATAGGCTCCACTTGGTGGACTGGTTGCCCAGCACTGTGATATTTAGAAAATAAGACTAAGAGTGTGGAGTCATACCACATCTTTTATACGGAGACTGGTCACAGGTGTAGAGTCAAATCACATTATACTACAGTCTGAAATCCCATGTCAATTGAGTCACCTGCGAAATTAAGTTAACAAATGGGATACAAATAATGTGATATAAATGGGGAAAGAGAAAATTATTAAAAATTTTGTTGGCTGGATATCTATGGTGGTTAAATTAAGTCAAGTCCGTTTTAGCAAAATATGTCATAAGTTAAAAAACTCTCAAAATTAATGAACAAATAGGGCTTAGACGAGAGGTGATTTATTAAAGTGACATTGTCTTCAATTAGTGTGAGTGTAAGACAAGATTGAGAGTGACATGTCTTCACTTCTGTAAAGCAGGGTATGTAAATGTAGATGGGAGAAAAAAATCTGAAAGAACTTACTAACCGTTACAGACTTATACTGTCAGAATCAGACCTATGATACCAAATATTTCTGAAGTATGACGACCCACAATCTTCCAACAAAAAAAAACCACACACACCCCCATTCCTTTACTGATCAGAGCCTGCAGGGATTTGTAAGAATGTCTTCTTATCTACAAGAGACTCATCAGAAAAAAATCATAATGCTGCCACATAAAAATGTCAATAAAACATCCGACAAAACATTGATGACATCTTCTTATCAAACACTTTAGGAGAATACAAAATCTGGCTTCCTGAATGTTTCGGGGCAAAAATTCACACTTATCTCCCTTGATACTACTGATAGCTTTCACAGACTCCATACTTAGGTTACAAGATTTGTTATCTCTTTTTATTACACCCGTGATTTTCATTGCTTTTACAAATCTCCACAAATATGGTGGTAAGTTCCAAAGAGACCTTTGAAGCTAGCATTCTTTAAAGAAAAAATCTGCTTTAGAATCAAGACGACAATAATAATCACTCAAAGTGTATCTATTGGGCGTTCAAAAGAATTCCCAAAACCTACAAAGGCCAAAGAGCCCTTAAAAATCGCTGCACAAACTCTTCGATCTTGATCTTGGTATCATTCAAACTGCATTAAAGCCACCATTAGCTTCGTAATGTTTCTCGTCATGACAACTGCAATGTGGGTAGTTATGGAAATGCTCCGTGATTTTCACGGGACAAGTGTTTCATCTTGACCATTCTTGTGTCTGTTTCATGTCATTCCCAACAACGATTATACAACAAAGCCATATTTGTCCTTGATAATATCCTGTTCTATGTAACACCTTACTTAAGGAAGCGGTTAATCTTTTACCTCATTTAGATGCAATTTGATGCATTTGCAAACCAAGGAAACAGTACAGATCAGGGTCTCCTAATAAAATATTGTAGCTAAGATTCCACACTGTCTGCATAACAAAGAAAAATCCATTGTTTCGTATACCATTTAAAATTCAGTAAATCAATAAATTTGTACATTAATATTTTTGAGGTACTGGGGTTAAAGAATCAAGTAAAAAACGTAATCTGCCTATCAAAAATTGTATTTTTTTTTAAATTCCATCAACAAAATAATACAATTAAAGTAATAACCATAAATGCTTAAAACAAAGTAATATCATACAATGCTTAAAACAAAGTAATACCATACAATGCTTAAAACAAAGTAATACCATACAATGCATAGAAGTAAGTAATACCATACAATGCTTAAAACAAAGTAATATCACACAATGCTTAGACCTATGTAATATCATACAATACTTGATCTAAGTTAAATACCATACAATGCATAGAAGTAAGTAATACCATACAATGCTTAAAACAAAGTAATATCATACAATGCTTAGACCTATGTAATATCATACAATACTTGATCTAAGTAATACCATACAATGCATAGAAGTAAGTAATACCATACAATGCTTAAAACAAAGTAATACCATACAATGCTTAGACCTATGTAATATCATACAAAACTTGAACTAAGTAAAACCATACAATACTTAGAACTAAGAAATATAATGCTTAGAACTAAGTAATACCATACAATGCTTAGAACTAGGTAATACCATACAATGCTCAAAACTAAGTAATACCATACAAAACTAACTAAGTAATACCATATAATTCTTAGAATTATGTAATACAGTCAACTCCCGTTACATCGGCATCCGATACAACGGCAAATTCGGGATCCGGCAATAAAAGTCATGTTACGGATTTCTTTGTTCTTTATTTCTCCCGTTACAACGGCAAATTCGGTTTCCGGCACCGGCAGCAATTTTCGGCAAACCAATCTCCCTTTTATTATATAATCACCTCCGTTATATCGGTAGCCAAACCGACGGCTGATGATCATTGCCGATTATCGCCAGAGGCGTGTATATAGTCCCTAGCTGGTACACTACCTGTTTGTTGTGTATGCAGTTGTTAATTCGCAAGTTGACACGGTATTTACACGGATGATCACAGATGAGCGTTTGTTTACATGTGCCGCATTTCTTAGTGGAGATAATCATTGTTTGAGAGAGTAATAAAATGGGAAGCCACTCCAGTGTACTTGTGAACAACGGGCCTTTAATTAGACTGAAAACCGTTGTTAGAGATTTAAATAGGTGTTGTCGTCTGTTTTTGTTTCTTTTATACGCGTAAAAACATGCTTTTGATCAAACCTATAGCTGCATTGTTTGCAGATGATATCGATAAGTGGTATTAACTAATGAGGTAATAAGTTGGTTTGTTTATGACACGGATTTCAACATGCCGTTCTTTACCAAATAAGTCGAGTTTCAATCAGCGAGTTGTCAGTTTGTAATGATTTTCAACAAAAGTTAACTGTACCTACCAATCAGAAAATGAAGGGAGAATTTCTTGAAGCGCGATAGATAAAGATATCCAATCATTAAACGCTTTTTATAATTGCTGATAATTTTGGTTCGGTTTTATATTCTTACTTGTATCCTTATTTTCAGCGAAGCCTAAGATTTAATGTAACAGTTTGTGTGAATTGAATCATTATTTTATTATGAAAACACGTACGTCAAAAAGAGTGTAATGTGGGAAATCCAATTGCTTATGTTTCTGCTTGATGATGTCAATGTGTGAATTATTGATAACATAAATTAGATTCGAAAAAAAAAGTGAAATAAAGATGAAAAAAATCTACTTAAAAATAATTAAAAAAATTATTTATCTCAATTGTGTTTGTTGTTGTTCATTCTGTCTAATCCCTTTACGATATAATTATCTTCGTAAAGCTATTATACCTAACCGGAAGTTGTATATACATGTAGCGTTTACACATTTACAGAGTAGGATAAACAAAGAATACGCATTTAGTTTTACAGGTAAAAACCCCGTTTATTTACCAATCACACACATACTCACACATGTTACATAAAATACGAATACTATTTATTCATATGCATCAAAAAACGAATTAAAACCTTATCTTTTATAGTTTATAAAATATCCTTTTACCGAAAGTAACGATAAGGTTGAGTGGGTGGGATAAGTAAAATGGGAAATTTGGGTTTGCTCATTACATCGGCAAATTCGATATACCGGCAAAATTGAGATTTACGAACACTGCCGGTATAACGGGAGTTGACTGTACCATACAATACTTAAAACTAAGTAATACCATACAATACTTAAAACTAAGTAATACCATACAATGCTTAGAACAAAGTAATACCATACAATGCTTAGAACAAAGTAATATCACACAATACTTAGACTAATGTAATATCATATAATACTTGAACTAAGTAATACCATACAATGCTTAGAACAAAGTAATACCATACAATGCTTAGAACAAAGTAATATCAAACAATGCTTAGAGCTATGTAATATCATATAATACTTGAACTAAGTAATACCATACAATGCTTAGAACAAAGTAATACCATATAATTCTTAGAATTATGTAATACCATACAATACTTAAAACTAAGTAATACCATACAATACTTAGAACTAAAGTTATACCATATAATTCTTAGAATTATGTAATACCTTACAATACTTAAAACTAAGTAATACCATACAATACTTAGAGCTAAGTAATACCATACTTAGAACTAAGTAATCCTAACCAATACTAAGCAATTAGTAATATCATACAACACTTAGAACTAAGAAATGCCATACAGTACTTAGAAATAATTAATATGAGGTATGTATTCTACCATCTCTTTTTTAAGAAATATTCAAGCGCAAGGACAACATGAGGTATGTATTCTACCATCTCTTTTTTAAGAAATATTCAAGCGCATGATTATGTTGACATAAATAATTACCTAAATTACTATAACTACCATTGATGACCATAGGTAGTGCTGATCTTAAAAGTTAGGGGTACGCACTTTCTATGGCTTCACACTATCTATGGTCTTCTATGGTATATTTATTTAGAAAAGAATCATTTGGGTATTATTATTAGAGAAACAAGAATGATGAAATGCCCCAAAGTATTTAAACTAGAACTATCACTTAATGTGCTTAATACTCTGGCATCCCGACATATCTACATGTAACGTGAATGTAGGGACTTGATGGGACAGAAAGTGACATGAGTGGTACCTATATAGCCCCACCTTCCATGAAAAACTCCGTTTGTTTGACCTTTGCAACTGGTTTATCAGCTATGAATTTTCATATTTTTTTAAAATGGTATATAGTACATTACTTGATTAATAGTTTCACTGGTTCCCATTAGTATGAATGAAAATAAAGTACATATGGTTCCTAAAAATATTCTGAAGCAAAATTTAACCCTTTCCCTCATAGAGGACACCATGAAAAGACCTATGCGAACAGCATAAAACCAGATCAGCCTGCGAGTAACTCGCAGGCTGATCAGGTTTTATGCTATTCGCTGCTCCTCGGTGGTCTGGAAATGAGGATTTTGTAATTAAATTTGGTAAGGTTTAACTGTGTTTTCTGCAGATAGTTATGAGAATTAAGGGTTTTTCAAGAATGTTTTTTAAGACCTTAAATTCAAAATTATGGACATACATCAACTGCAACTTATGCCTTAAATCTTCAGGCATGAAAGAGATGAATCTTGATTTTTTAACAATCTAATAAACACTTCTTTATGATCAATATTGAAATTTCAAATTCAAGGTTTTTTCAGGACCTTTCATTTAATCTTTTTTTTTTCCAAGGGTTTATTAGGCAAAATGTCATTTTCAAGGGTTTTTCAAGACAAACATCAATTTCAAGGGTTTTTCAATGACTGGGCTTACCATGGTAAAGGCATTTTACCGTCCAAGTTTTATGCCTTGGACACGTTCACAAACTTAGCAGCTTTTACCCCTAGTCATAGGGCTACTTTTATCTATCGATCTCTCTTGGGAGTTTTTCACTCTATTTATGGCAACCCACATTATGGTGTCATGGAATAATACCGCCCTCTCAGGTAACTATTTACACCTGGGTGAAGTGATTTTGTCAGGACTCAAACCTGAGACCCCTCGATCCAAAAGCATGTGTTCTACCACTGGACCACTGCTCCTAACCATATTATTGGTGCTTAGCAAACTTTGAGTAATACACATATACCTAGATTTGATATGTCAGAGCAAAATAAATCTAATCAAAGTATAGAAAAGGGTTAGTGAATCAGCAAAAACTATAAGAGAGCAGGATACAAACCAAAGAAAAACATTCTGAGAGTGTTGTTGCAGTTGTTTTTTTCTCAGAAGAAACCTTTTTGAGATGGTAGCAGGAAATTGTGAGAAATTGAGAAAATGTAGAAGGTAAAACCATTAGATGAAATCATGTCATCCATTCTGCTAAACGTAGCCATCAAAAATGTCAATCAAATGAACCCTCTGTGATTTAGGTGATGAAATGTCTAATATGTGTGAACAGTTCCCAGAGGAAAATCCCTTCCTCTGAACTTCATTGCATAAGGACACATTCAATTCAAAAATAAAAATATCCAGCTGAAAACAGTTCCAGCTGTTAAATCCTTCAGAGAAAACATGTGGAGACTTTGATTTAAACTGACTTTAAAACAAGTTTTGACAATTTGTATAAACCATTCCTGATAACTTCGACAGTCAGAGTAACTGTAATCATCTGAATGAAGCGGGAAAATGAGGTACTGGTACCCAACGTAAACAGGCAACCAACTTCCGACTCATGTAGGTAGCTGGGAACAAAACCTAAGAGGCAACAAACCATCTTTAGTTATTACAGAAGTACTCAAATTGATTTACAGGCTAACCAACAGCTTCTTTTGCATAATGGGTAATCAATGGTAGACCTGGTTTACACAAAAGAGCGTAATCCTGGTTTTGTTTGTGATACTGTTTAGGAGTAGTTTACCTAGCCATGAATGGAAAAGGTATGGCTTAAATTTCTAAAATCTGAAATGGTAAAAGGCGTCTATATGAGATAATGGGATAATAAAGCTGTATTTCATCCAATATAATGCAGTTACTAGATTTGGACCAAAAATACACAGCTGTTACAAAGCTGCACAGTATCAATATCTTCCTCAAATGTATTAATATCATACCTGAAAATGACTACCTGAATTATAGGGATTATACTGAAAGTCGAGAGGTAGCGTGGAACGTAGGTCATGCAGTATACTGCTGGAATACTTAAAGATATCTATAATTGAGTGCTTACCATTCCGCAAAAATCATCCTACAAAAAGCAACCTACTGCACCTGAAATAATGTATTATGTGTCTCAATACAAGTTCTCATTACAACTTATATAACAGTTGATGATGATGATGATGATGATGATGATATGTTGTTGTTGTGATGATGATGATGATGATGATGATGATGATGATGATATTTTGTTGATGATGATATTTTATTGCTGTTGATGCTGATGAAGATGCTTTTGTTGGTGTTGATGATGATGATCATCATCATATAAAGTCATCACCATCATATAGAGTATAATGTGTAAAAAAAGAAAGAGGCAACTAAATTCTTTACTTACTGATTTCTTTCCCTGACAAAAAAAATCATTAAAATATAATGAATTCCTTTAATTTTTCGTTCATTCTCAAAACCACTTAAGCCATTAGTCAGAATCATTCTCAAATTCACTGTCATTCTAATGGAGGTAAGACCGTATCCTTATTTGTAATCATATAAACTTACTTAAAAACGAAACACATAAATTATGTATACAACATACACCGCTTTCACAGAGGGAGGCAGATAATTCTTCAAGATGTTTCTGAGAACAGACAAGAAGAGAGGAGACAGTATATGACTAATGTCTAATGTCACTCGAATGACCCCACATTTTCACCTGTACCCTAGTAGGCATCAAACTTATCCTAATCGGAGACCATTTTTCATATTTTTTTATTAAAGTAAAATAATGTCTCCCGACCTGTGTCAAGTTCCTGCCATCTGTCAATGTTCTGCGACAGGAGACGCAAAAAGATAAATGGTAGAAATGTTTCAGACTTTTTCTGAAATATGTCTTTCTACTTGCATGGGTCCATAGGCCCTTCTCAATATTTATGCATACCAGAGATTCTTTTCTCAGAACGAGGTTTAGATGGGTCAGGTATACACACCAGTACAGCTGATAATATCACTTGTATAGTTATGGCGACCACTGGTGGAAGCACATCCACAAGTAAACTGTTGAAATAAATTTTCTCATTATCATTGCAGTGTTCCAGTTTGTAATTCTAATAGAAAATATGATGCAGATAATTAACCTCTCATCACATTCCTATCTGGCTATCCAGAAACACTGTAAACTGAGTTTAAATCACTATGTTTAAGAACAAGGGTATTGGTTGATTGTACAGAAATAAAAACACAACAGCCATCTTCCCTGGTCTTAGGTTCTTAATTTTATATTTAAATAACAAAAGTGTATGTACACTGAAACAATCATTAGGCATTATATCACATGCTTGAAGTTACATATATAAAGTTTATCGTTTTATACTGAGTGTATGTCAGATGTATTACAAAATTCTCCAGTTCACACACTGAAAAAAGACCAGGATTATAGTCAAATAAACAATATATAGAAAACTATGTCCAACATTACAAAAACTCTATTGAAAGAAAGCATTTCTAATGAGAATAACAGCAACAGCGTTAAGATTTGATGCAGTAGAATTTAGTGTTTCTTCATCTTGAAATCTTCAAAGATAGTTCCATGACCCTTGAGAATTCAAAAAGTTCAAATGGCTGATTTCTTGATATAAACCTTATGGTTATAGTTATATGCAATGTAGGGACACCAGAACTGCCAACAATTCCACAAGGATACATATGCCAAGAATTTCCTTCTAAAGAAGCATAAGCGTTGCATTCAAAAACTAATCCCCGTAAATTGGCTTCATTTTTTTCATGTCTTTAATTCTTTAGTTGCAGGTAGAGATAATCACAATCTTTTCTGCATTTAGCTATCTTACCCATGTAAGATGCTGTATGTCTGTGCTTGCTGACTTTGTGCCGGAGCTGACCAGTTTTTTTTTTGTTTTTTTTTGTTGTTGTTGTTTCATTATTATTTCTTCAAATTTCTTTCTCAGATATATTAAGATAATATTAATATTATCTGACTGAGTCCGAAATTAACTGACTTATATTTGTGAATCATGTACAGTCAAACATGTCTTAAATAGTCAGTCAAGGGAATAAGAGAAAGTCGCCACTTAACAGAGGTGACCTTTAAATTAAGTACAAATATAAGATAAAATGCTACAGTTTGGTAATACATTTAAATTGACCGCTTATATGAAATTGGCCGCTTAGTACAGGTGGTTGCTAATACAGGTTGAACTGTAATTTCTTATGGGCAGGCCAGGAAAACACACACCTTCTGCTTAAAATACTATTTTCGGAAATTTAAAATGGAGTCATTTAAAGCTGGTCCAGTCTTGGTGGGAGCTAGTTAGTACGGTAGTACCATTTGTGACTATATTTTATACTGGATCTGGTCTCTCACTGAACAGGTTACTAGTATATAACCTGGAATGAATGGATCTGGATTCTATGGCTGGGTTACGGCTCGAATAACAACAAACTTCAAGGTCCTGAGGTTCCTTGTCTCTTAAATATGCAATGTCTAGTGTAAAGATGTGTTAATATTCTCTGGACCTATTATTTTTAACCCAGCAATCTGTTAGAGTAAGCCCGTAATATGCTTGCAACATACACATTTACCTAATTTGACAGTCACATTTTGCAACTAGTATTATATGAAATGAAATAATGCATTTATTTTACATTTATACAAATTACTAAAAACTTCAAGTTGCCTGAAGAGAAAAAAAACTTTCATACAACTGAACTAAATATGTATGCTATCCACTGAAAATATATCTTATAAAAGTTTATTTCACCCATAATTTATTGTTATTTTTCTATTCGAGTCTCGAGAAAATAAGGAAAATGTATGTCATAATCTTTAAATTAAATACTATATTACAAAGAAATGTGTGCTTTAATTCCATTCATGATTAAAATGGCTTAAACATTTAACTATTTGAAATTTTATTCTTTCTTTGAGATTTGTGGCATTTGCTGCATACATCAGTATTATCATGAACTGAAAAAAGACATTTGGGATACTGTTAGCAAGATATGTTATTGTCTAAAAGGTTATCTTATCTACAATGGAATGTAAGCTTAATGGCTTTATTGTAGGTGTTGAGAATTAGTTTAACCACGTGTTTACATCTGGTCAGCAGGTTGTGTGTTTGAAATATACATGGCTGGGCTTATTAGGTATTCTGTGATTTATATAGTGGATTAATGTAAACTGTCTTAATGCAGATAGTCTTCACTGTAAAACTTGGATTTTTTGTTCAAGGACTACTTCTATGATGAAAATGTAAGTTATTTAATAATTTTCTAGGCCTCAACAAAGCTTAAACCTGTGTAAATATGTACACCACTGACGTCTCTATCAGTGTAAGCTGCTGAGTTTGTTTACAACTGAGTCTGAACTGACCCATCTAAACCTCGTTCTGGTTACCTTACTGAATATGCATGAGATAATATTAAGAAGGGTCTATGATATTATCTTTTTTCTAAATAAAGAATCTTAAATTAATCTATTTGCAATACCTTACTTGATGTTATTTTTTCTACTTCTATTAATGTGGTCTTGTCAACTATACCTCTGTGTATTTTGGCAAGTTCTCCCATTTCCACTACAAAAGCCCCTGTGAAATATGTAACTTGGAAAATTTTCTACTTCCATTAAAGGATTATTTTCAATGCAGAACACTGTAAAATTTCTATTTCCAAAACATTAGTTGTTGCAAAACCTGACCATGTTAAACCATCCTGTATGACAAGCTAGTTCAAGCTTTTAAAACAGTTAATTAATATACTGTTGAAATACTGAGGGCTGTCCACAAAGTATTTTAAGTGTATTTAGAGATAGAAGCAGATGGAACAGTTTTATGGTCAGCCCACAATATAATGGTTTTGCATTTTTGTACTTTCTTAGCAGATTTAATTTTGCTAATTAGTATTAAGTTATGTTATTCAAGCTTTTTGCAACTGTCTTAACAACACAACTGTCTCCCATTCAAAAATATTTGACAGTAAATGTATATGTTCAATTCTTTTTTCAAATGAAATTCTGTTTTATATGCAGTAAAACCTCAAATACAGACCACCTCACATATTTAGGACCCCCTCAGTATAAGACCACTTAGCAAACCTTACATAAAGACAACCTCAAAACTACTACCACCTCAGTTTTAAGACCACTATAGGAAACCTTGTGGTTAATACCACCACACTATTAGGACAAACCTTAATACCACCACTATTAGGAAACTTTTTAATACCACCACAATATTAGGACAAACTCTATTAATACCACCACCATATTAGGACAAACTCTATTAATACCACCACCATATTAGGACAAACTCTATTAATACCACCACAATATTAGGACAAACTCTATTAATACCACCACCATATTAGGACAAACTCTATTAATACCACTACAAAATACCTCATATAATAGACCAAATAATTACTCAGACAACTTCTAATATAAACTTATAAATCAAAACAATACCTCATTATGTGTAATACAATTAAATGCATAGGATACGATTCGTTACATTACGATGCGATTGAGTATACTATACTATACGATGTGATACAAACGATATACGCTATTTTTGACAACTGATACAATAGCGCCACTGTATAAGTAATTATACATATCAGATTTTTAGTTCATGAAAAGTCATGTAAGATTATGTTTTATTTAAAGGCCCTTTATTCTTCCAAAATTAGTGTTAATTCTTCAAACAGAAAAGCAAAAAAATGTGTGCTACAGATTCGTTATGAGATACAATCTGCTCATACTCATTGATGACAATATAATCAGAAAGAATATCTTACTTAAGATCAGTCAATTGTTTACAAAAATACCTAATTTGCATATTCCGCATATCTTCGTCAATTATTTAATGTTTCAAATAGACATCAACATTGTCTCCATTAATGAATCACAAATGCATAAACTGATTACGTAGTAGATAAAAATACTTTGTATAAGGGACGGTTTTTCAATTTCAAAAAAACTTTTAATTTCAGACCATCCTCGGGAATAGTCGCAAATGCGAAAACAATGACAGTATTTTCATCCATCAAAAATACTAAATTGTGTAATTTGATCAACAATTTCAATATGTTAAACTGTTATTTTACAGCTGATATTATCACATTATGCACCATTGGTGTTAGTCTGCAATAAGTCAATGTTAATATTTCCTATTTTCTTTATTTTTTAGAAAATTGTATCATTATGAAATATAATGGGACTTTAATGAACAATCACACATATATGATCATTTTCTTTTTCATGAGTGATCATACATCTTATTTCAACCATAAGGACTGGATTCATTTTACAAAATACTTCTACCCTCTTGCATCCAAATACATGCACCAAAAAGATTTCTAAAAGTTAGGGCTAAACTATTTTCGTTATCCTTTCTTGAACTACTTTCTACATCCTTAAGATATTTTTAAGACTTTTTTAACACTTGAATCCCCTGGAATAACCCTCCAACCATTAATTACATTTAAGACTAATGATACTGATTACCTGTGTACCGGCATACCCTTCTCTCTAGCCCTTAACAAGGTGTGCTGATCAATTATCTAACTCATTTTTGTAGAAGTATTAAATCATGGTGTAAAAATATCCCCAAATAGCCATTTCTTTCCTCTGGTTTTACTTCTTTTTTTTTCCAAGGTTCTTTAGATTTCCCCAAGCAAAACTTACTTTACTATTTCCCTTTCAATCTATGGACAGCCCGCAGTGATGTTTTTGGTTGATTCCAACACTTTTTATTAATTTTAAATCAATTTTTGCAATATCATGAATATTTTTTCATGATATAAAGATGAAAGAAAAGTTGTAATTTCTTAAAAAAAAAGAAAGAAAAAGAATAGGCCATTATAAAAAAAAATATATATCATGGTTAAAAAACTACAACAATAACAACAAAATAATGAAATGAAAAGGACTCATAATTCATTAATTTAACACAAACTGATGACAAAACATTGCTTTTAACTATTTTCCATATCCCTTCAACAAAAAATATGAATGACCTTGACATAAAAGAACTTGTATCGAGAGTTCTGATTGGTTAGTAAGTGCATGTGAAAATGGATGAAGGGCCATGCAGAACGATAAATCATCATCACAGTATAGATTTTTACTATATAGATCTTCATAGAGTGCAGTTTACACCTCCTTGTCTGAAGATCTGCCACTTGTTTCACTCTCCAATTTGGAGGGAGGAAAACTACGGTCTGGGTCTGACAGATGCTCTGAATTTTAATACAAGGAGTCCTTAAGTTATTGGGAGGCTTGCAGATAAAGTACATGAGGAAGATGCCTTATGCTGATTGCAATATAAACAATTGCTCCAGTGTGTGCATGTACCTTTTGGATGCAAAAGACAAAGCAATTTAAAACAATTAAAAATAAGAGATGACTTGCATTGTTTTTACTAGTCTACATGACTCAGAAAACTCTTAAAAGGTTTAAGGGAGACTCTGTATTTCACTTAAATAATTAAAAAATTCTTGGTTTTTATAAAGACGGCTCCAGAAAGGGCTTTGTCAAGCTGAAACTGTAAGGGTATAATTCCAGAAATGTATTTCCTTATACTGTAAAGTGTATAGTGCACATTTCAACTTCTATTATGATTTCAGAGAAGGGGTGCACACAATACGAGCAGTTTTTTCGTAGATTTTCCAAACTTTACCCCACCCATTAAGAAGCTGTATCGGCAACCTCTATGGGTATATTTCATACTTTAAATCAATATAAAAGCTTTATCTTATTAACTTGCCTGAAAATTATTATCTGTTTGTGATATCTATCATATTATTGTGAAATCATGCTTACGAAATCTTTGTTCTTATACTTAAATTTATGTTTATATCGATGGGATTCACCTGGAACGCGTAGTACTGTACTTTACATAATGCATGTACTTAATTGACAACATATAGCTGAATGGGATGTTCACATCGTCATTACTGAGACCAACCATGACTGCCATTATGTTCTGATTATACAATCAGGACATTCAGACGATATTTCATTTTGGACAGAACTCTCTGGTTTATGATAACTGTGTACCTTAAATATCAACTGAAAGAGACTTGTGACAAACAAACAACATTTGTGGACTATTACTCAAACTATTGGCTATAATGAACATCAACGTAACACTGCAAATTAAATATGGATACCATAGGTGTGAATAATGATGATTGATGGACTTTCGGAAGTAGTAGAATTCTTGTTACCTGTAGTTTAATCGAACATCCGCAAAACACCCGCGGTAAAACAATATGGCGGCCTCCTCAACATACGAAGTATGAATACGCATTACAGAAGGGAAATAAATTTTTTCCAAGGTTTTGAACCTCAAACTTGAGGTGTGTTCTATACATGAGTACACACAATACATGAACGCTTATGGTAAAGGTTCATGCAGTCTTCCATGTTAATTCTCCAAACAGTCATAAATAACAAGAAAATGACCCCTCATCCAAGCTTAATGTACAAATAACGGATAATATCACTGGTTGTTGAATGGTTTCGTCCCAATTGTATATGATAGGAACTCCTGGGGCCTGTTTCACAAAACATCATTTTATGAACATATTTGATCTCGTAGACATATGTTGTTCTACATAGTGTTTAATAATATCAAATTTACACAATAAAATAGGAAGAAAGATGATGTACTTCATTGCATTTTTAAACACAACTCTTTTTGTATGGAAAAAAAAATCACAGGAAAAATGCTATTTTGAATTCTGTGAATTTATGCTTACGAAGATTTTTTTTTCTTACAAAGTTTACTGAGACTGGCAATAAAGACTGCAAATAATAGAAAACTTCATCTCCTCTATCGGATTAAAATAACTACACACACAAAAAAAATCAAGTAATAAGATTAAGTGTATTGAAATGGCTTAACTAACAAACCTAGGTGCCATTTAGTGTTTTTAATTAGTTAATAATGGAATGAGGTCACACTGGCCTGGGATGCCATAAAATCCTGTCTGGAAGCTAATGCCACATGGGGTAGACAGCTAGATTACCACTAGAAACATTTATCTATGTTTTATTGCACTTTCATTGATCTATAGACATATAACATGTTCTAGACAACAAATAATGCGTAAAGATATGGCCAATTGTAACGTTACCAGAACACCGTAAGGATACAGTGAACTGCAATTGAAGAAAAAACAATTACTGCTGGTGATTATATCTTTATACTATTTGAAGAAAATGAATACACCCGTCACTATAGGTAATAAATGGTATATCAAAGTAATGGAAACATTTCAACAGGACTTAGTATCAAATGTTTGCATTGGCTGGTCGCGAGAATATTTCCAGCTGTTGTTCTCTTATGTCTGGAAAATGCATTACTCTGGAATTCTATTTTCAGACGATTTAATCTGAATTTCTTTCAAGGTAACAAACTGCAGGTTTTCTTTAATTAAATACTAACAAAAAAAAATATGTTTGTTATTATCTTAAGCCATATCTTATTTGCATGACTTTTTCTATATTAACAAGTATACTGATGCAAAAAAGAAATCGTGCAATTGCATTTCATGATCTTATTCATGTACAATTAGACTTTATGTTTTGGTATCAAATTTGACACCAAATTCTAGGTAATTCATCAGCTAATATGACACTTTGTCCTTTTGTTAAAACCATGGGCACAAAAAGATGTTTTTCTGATGTTAAATGTCATAATTATTGATAAATATTCAAATTTGCAACTTTTGATGTTAACTTGACGATGTTTTACGTCTTGATTTTTCTGTATATGTGTGTCTTGTTCAATACTAAGTATGTCCACCCCTCCTCTAAATAAAAACTTGGTATCAAAGCATCCCTCCTACCGCAATCGGCGGAGAAAACATCAAACACCATTGAAATAAAGCGCACAATCCTTCAGTCATATGGAGACAGTGAAACAGACTATAATTTACTGCAGGTACTTATAAAGAACAGCTCGAAACAAGTCTCAATGTGCATCAAAGAGAAGTGTTTTGATAAAATAATCTAGTGCTTAACTTTTTTTCATGAGTATAGGAATTTCTACGAATGAAAATCATATAAATACTCATTTGGTACTGTCTTACGTCATCATCCCTAAATAAGAAGATAAAAAGTGAGATTTGACAGCTACAAAGAAGAACTAACGAAAAATACTGTTAAACCAATTTTCTTTTTTGCTTCAGTATATGTTGTTACTTTACGGAACATATTTGTAGATAATGTTATTACATTGATGTGGACTGAATGGGAGATTGCTTTAATCCAATACAACTTCACTTACTTATTATCTTCACATACTTAGAGTATTTTATGAATATTTGTCATTTCTACTGCTTATACTTTTCTTAAGTAATTAAGTATGTAAAGTTTGTATTTGAAGTTTAGTGTCTAAGCTTTAAGGCTACTGTCAATTAATTAGAAGAGATATCTTTTTCACCTTTGGTAAATAATATAGATAATATATTGCAAATACATTTTAAACAAGAGGGCCATAATGGCCCCGCGTCGTTCCTCTGAGAACCAGGTATTAATGGGAGGAAAAGAAACAGCAAATATCTTATGAAATTGTGGAATTTGGCATCCAATTTGGCCCAGTGGTTTAGGAGGAGATGTTGTCTAAAGAAAATTATTGATGCCGGATGCACGCACGGATGCAGGACAAAAGGGGATCACAATAGCTCACCATTAGCACATTGTGCTCAGGTAAACTAAAAAAACAATAATTTACAATTCAAACAAAAGATGATATTTTTGATTCTCAATTTCATCAATCAAAGCGCTGATAGAACAGGGTTTTTAAATATGATGATGTCCCATTTCTTTTTTTTTATCAAAGTAAATATAATAAATAAGGATCTAATTTTCATGAGATGCCAATAAACCCAATTAAACCTTGCTTGAACACGATCATTAAAAAAAGATGAACACATCATTTGTCTCAATGGATTGCTAAAAATAAGCATATCGTCTCTATTAATCTCCTCTCTCCTGCCTACAATTTATAAGATTATATGAATAAGTGGAAGCAAATCTAAAACAACAAACTTTCATTACTTAATCTATGCATTTCATTTTATATTCACAAATTTTCCAAAAAATTTGTATCTTATATTGTTCCCCAACAAACCTTCATACTTAATTTATTTTATATCACATGTACTAATATAGATAAATTAATGATTTTCCATATAACAAAATTACTTGTGTATCTTATATTGTTCTCCGGCTAGGATTCAAACCCGCAACCCTTTTCAATGCCATTTAAATGGTGAACAGACTGACTATTCTATCCATAGCACTAATGGGCAACTTTTGCATGCAGACAAAATTGTATTGATATACAGTTGCCTGCCATTCGAAATTCCAGCCAGTCATGGTTCAAAATATCTCTGAATGATGTGCAATTTTTTTGCTTGCATTTTTTTGTAACAGTTTATTAAACACATTACCTCAAGCATCAATTATCAACACATCTTAATTCAGTTTCGACTGCCATAATGCAATCATACTGAAATAAACATGAAAATTTTCACCATTTAGTGGTAAGACAGAAAACAAAATATGGAACTATTTCTCTGCGTAGCAAAAAAAGGAAATCTATAAATATAAATGTCTAAATATAGCCCCAAATTGTTGTCTGATTCAAAATGTGTGATACCATAGAACAGCAACCCTGTTCAAAAAATGACTTAATGCTTCCCCCTCTAAAACAACAACAACAATAATACTTCATGACAATCTTATCTTTTCCCCCCCTCACATTTTCCAAAATCACTAATTCCGACATGCTCTTAAATGGAGAAAAAACTTTCCATATTGCCTGTTACTCAGAGTTAACCCTTTCCCTCATATAGACTCATTTTGACGCCCTCAATAGGTATCACATAAAGCCTGATCTGCAGAAAACCACAGTTAAACCTTACCAAATTTAATTACAAAATCCTCATTTCCAGACCACTGAGGAGCAGCAAACAGCATAAAACCTGATCAGCCTGCAAGTTACTCGCAGGCTGATCTGGTTTTATGCTGTTCGCATAGGTCTTTTCATGGTGTCCTCTATGAGGGAAAGGGTTAAATGGAGAAAAAACTTTCCATATTGCCTGTTACTCAGAGTTAATCCAACTACTGTTACAAGCTATATGGCGTGGAACACCAATGCTCAGATGAATGATTACTTATTAAAGTGGGTCAAATAAAAGCAATATTTTTCTATTCCTTATAATTACTGACAACATTTTAATCTTGCTCTGGGGAAACTTAAAAAGCTCTTAACATAAAAAAACATCATTTTTATTACATGCTCTTCCCCTTTATGCCCCCATCGTTCTTACTTTTTTAAGCTCTAGAATTAATGGCATATTAGCCTGTCATAAGAAGGTCGCGCTATATCAGACTTGTTCGAATATTTGGATGAAAATTGGGTCTTCTTCAGCATCTTGTAGAAAGAACATTTACTGAATGGAGAGAGAGCGCGCAAGAGCGAGAGAGAGCCAAGTAAGAGAAAAGTGCCCATGAAAAAACATGACAAATATTGTCAAATATTTACATTAAGATGATCAAACTTGAACGCCACAATCTTCAGATCAACACAGCATAGAAACATTCAGGACCACAAATCTCTTTATACAAAGGACCCACAGCACCCTATACATGAAACACCATGGCACCCTCTAAATACAGGACATAGCCCCCTTCCCCCATTACTGGACAAATTGGAACCCTCTAATAAAGGACCATGGAACACTCTAATCATAGAATCACATGAAACAATGTTTTCTATACTTCATTTTAAATTGCACAATGGGTTTGCCTACAAAAGATGCAGGTTACAGACCGCTTTCCAAAACTTTCCCGGTCATTCTGCCATTCAGATAAATAAGTAGTTCAGAAAACACAAGAAACTGAACAAGTTATGTTGTCAAACTTTCTGATAAATGTACACTGGCATGTACAGCAAAGTGGTAGATAATTTCTCTGTTTGCCATAGAATATTGTTTCTGTGTTAAAACTAATGGGTATTGTTCACAAATATGTTGTTTTCAAAATACAAGAAATGAGGGATGACTATTTATAACAAAAATCTTTAACCTTTTTTGTTTATTGGGTTTAATGTCCAACAAACAGTATTTCAGTCCTTTTGAGAGATAGATAAAGTGCTGAAACACTGCTGTATCACACCAAAGACATGTGGCATGATACCACACCCAGTCACATTATCCTGACACCAGGCCGAACATCCTGGAACAACCGTTATATGTTGCTGTAACCTTTACCTTTAATAAAAAAAGATGTATTTAATGTTATTTAGAGCTATCACTGAAGGCATGAATACACCTGCTATTTGCAAATCTAAATATTATGAAAACATTGAATACATTGTCAAACATACTGGACCGACAAAATGGGGAAAAAACAGGGGTATAATTAGAATGCTATACAAAAGGTAAAACTTAATACAGGTTTAAAAGAAAATATTGCCGAGACTTTTTACTTCCAGAATTCTCCTTAAAACTTGCAAACATTTGACCTTGACATTGTAACCTTGATAGGCATATTCATGAGGAATTGTCAAAGGTGTGAGGCTTGCTTTAAAAACTATTACAAACTAAAAATTTAAAAAGTAGACCATGCCACTCCAAACTGAAATGTAAACCTACAAAATTCAGCAAGCACTTCCCAAATACCTAATCTATATAGCTGGTGTATAGTTCCACACATTGTTGGCAGTCACTGATAGGTCAATTTAAATCAGCGAATTATACTGGGTATTACTGATCCTTTGGTAAAAAGGTTTTCTGACTGCATTTTTTTACTTTAACCTTTGTGGAAAGGTCAATACCTTCATCAATTCAAATCACAGAAATGTGTACATAGTAGCTTATATCATTTCAACAAAACATTATTCAGGAACACTAATAAATTAAATAACAATCAACACCTTTTTCATGAAATCTTTTTCCCCCAACACCGTAGTTCATAACTGAAGGTCTGTCAATCTAGTCATGAGCAAACAATGGTGACAAAGTAACAACATTCTCAAATTAATTGGAGGCAAAAAGGCAAATTGTCTGCAAAGGCCGTTGTGATTTTAACCCTTTACCTCATGAATATTCATGTACAATTAATGACTTTCTGAATAGATGAGTATTTATTGCCTGGATTTTAAATAGTATATAAAACATTTTTTTCTTTGTCATGCAGACTGTGTAGAATCTGAGCTACAATATTTTATTAGAAAACAGAAGACTGATTCAGGAGCTGCCAGACCTGTCGAGTCTGCTCAGTTTGCCAATGTGTCTATATGAAGTGAAGAGTTAAATTAAGCCATGGACATTTATGAACGCATTTCAAACAAACCCAATAGCAGATAGCTCAATACAGGCTTAATTAACTTGACCTTTCCAAGGCTGAACATGAAACAGGAGGTGGGAAAACACTGGTATCCTGCTAATACTTCAACAAGTACAGTGATAATAAAACTAAAGTTCAGTTCCCTAATCAGCACAGCATAGCATCAAAATATGAACCTCTTGTCGGAAATGTGCAGAATCTCTGCAAAACTCAACACCCTCAGCTAGTGCAGTAAATATTGCAGGAAACTAAAAGTTTGAAAGGGTGAGGAAAAATGCTTTGAAATGTCAGAACCTGCCATCTTCAGCAACAATAATAATGAGAATTTACTACAAAAAGATTCTTTGGGCAAAATGAATGGGAGAAGTGTTATATAAATGTTTTATGTCAGAAATTTACATCATTTTAATGGCAATTTCATGTGTGGTGTGTAAATTACACTTGTATACTTTGTTAACAAAATGGACCAGTTTTACAGCTTCTTACCAAAGGATTGCTAGATATGTAAGGTTTTCTTCTCAACCCTGCAGAGTGGACTATTTAAGAATATCAGATATGTATGGTGGCTTAAAAGGGACATGGAAAATATTTTTTTATATTGTGTGTGCATATGATAACTATTGCATGCAAACTCAGAAGCTCCTGTGTGGGATGCAAAAACCACAGTATACACATGCGATAACCACTGCTTTTGCATGCAATAACTACGGAGTTTGCATGCAATAACTTAAGTTACCTAGAAATATTGGATGCTATAGATGTCATGCACATGATATTAAAAATATTTTCAGTGTCTCCTTTATGCCACCATAGATATATGAAGAAAAGTTCATAGGGTGAAATAGCCTATGGGCTGGAGGGGACCATTATTTTGATCTCTTAACAACATAAGAGTCTATACTGAACAATATCTTAGTTATAGTTATTTTCTTTATATCTTTTTGATACCAAGATGCCTAGTACAGATTGCTTTCTGGTAATAAAACTGACAGATAGAAAGGTTTATATGTGCATTTTACATCCTATCAATGGTATTTTCATCATATTTACATCATATGGAAAATAAGCCTCTGAGATAAGGTAAAACAGAAAGGAAAAAAACAACAACATAAAAATCCAGGACCCAATTGCGCCATCCTAAATCTTTTCTATATATTGACCTCACTTTATGGATTCCAAATTTGAAAGTGGCATTACCTTCTTACCTTATGATAGTGTAATTTATGTTGTAAGTAACGAGGGATATGTTTATTCAAGTTACGAAATAAAGAATTATCTTATCTTACTTGAGAGGTACACTTTAACTCTTACCATAATTTCTTAAATGGACTTGTCCTTCCTTAAGTTAAGTAAGTATATGACTATCAAGTACACAAAGGGTAAATTGTTTGAAAAAGTGACTGAGTGCAAACTAAAAGGTTTTCCTAACATGAAAAATCAGTGTGATCAGACCAGAATCATGCTTACAGAAAGGCAAGGGGGAAATGATAGTAAGTCTGTGACTAAAATCACTTGACTACAGATGCCCCATGTCTGAAAGTTGAAATGTGAAAAAAAAAAAAAATATGTATGTCTCACCCATTCTATCTCCTCTCAAAGAAAATCAAGGTATATCTATTAAATGGAAAAGGGTCTGGAATAATGTCTACATCGGTAGAAAGATATAATATCCTAAGAATATTTCAAGATGTTTTAATCAACTGCATGTTTATGAAATTACAACACATTATCTGTATACCTTTTATTTATTTATTTCAGAGATATCATTTTATACCAAAATCTGTAGACAGACAAAGTTCCTAAAAATATTCTAGACTACCAGGCATTTATCAAGAAATATATATCTTTAGTCATGTATTTATATTTAGTTTATGACAGAGATCTTATCATAACCTAACTTTAGAGCTTTCTTCACATTAATTTCTAGGCTCTTAAAAATATATGAACATGAAAAAAGATTAACATCGCAAAAACAGTGTACACACACAAATCTTAGCAGTTAAAATAAGACTGGTTAACCATGTTCTGAGGCTTGAATTCATGGAGTTTATATTTATATTTGTGAATCTGATCTGCAGCATACAAAAACCCTTTAATATGGTGAAGTAATCACAAACATGTAATTACCATAGAGAAGTCTTTCTTGTCTGCATAACCAACACATAAAACACATCTGGAACGTACACAGCCCTGATAATTAAAACCCAGACTTTTTTGTCACAAGCAAATTATTTCAAATTTAAATAGACTAGCTCAGAAGCTGATTTTTTTGTTGGCTTTTTTTTTGAATTTCCAAAAGTTTGGCATTCTCATGTTTTTCAATAGCATTGGAATTCTAGGAAAGAACTTTCCATCTGTCTTGAATTTTAGTCTTGCATATCCCCACCTTCCAAAACACCAGCCTTTATTTTTTCATCTGTCAAATTCTCTAAATTGTGAAAATCACATCATTAAAAGCAAAAACAGACTGTAAGACAAATGAAACTGCAAGTTCTAGCTCTGAACAGAAATCATATGTCTTAATGTTTTAATGAAAAAAATGAAACTTAAAAGAAAGATAATTACAATCAGACATGAACAAGTAAAATCACATATGAAATGTAGAAAATTCTTTCCAAAGCTTTAGCAAAAAATAACATAATAATCAATCTTTATATTTCTTATAAGTCAGTAGAGACAAAAATCTTTTTAACTAATTTCTATAGAGGAGATGCACCTATTTTAAGTTTTAATTGAAATCACAACACTATAGTATGTAGAAATGACAGCTGAGTAACTGATTTTCAAGAAAATCTGACAAAGTCATCTCACCATCACAGCTTCGTAAAATATCAGAATATATTGCAAATAAAACAGACATTACGAGCTCGTATAACTCTTTTCTTCATATAGACTCATTTTGACGCATAGGCAAACAGAGCAGACCCAGATCAGACAGCTCCTATAGGAGCTCAGCTCAGGGTCTCCTGTGTTTGCTCATACAATATTGCAGCTAAGTTTCTAAACTGTCATCTGTGGCAAAGAAAAATCCCTGATTTCATAAACCATAAAAAGATCAGTCAATTAATATTCATCAAGTCATAATTTTTACATGAATATTCATGAGGTAAGGGGTTAATAAAGTTGGGAAGAGGACACATTCAGGTCAGTACAGAGTTATAAATACCTGAAACAAAATCTGACAAATTCAGAGAACTATCTCATGATTTTAAGACATTTTCTGTGTCTCTAATGACCTTTCAAGATCTCACAATGCATATCAAACAGGACTAGCTGATATCTGATAACTCCAAAATGTCTCAGGTGAAAGGCAAGGCTCTCGTAACTGAATTCAATAATATATAGTTTGCATGATGTTTCATAATGCAGGCTCCCAGCTGATACAGTGATGGGGAAAAACTGCACAACACCCTTTCCCTCTGAAGTTATTTCTGATCTATCTTACGATATGCATTATAGATAAAGTTTCTTCTTTCTCCAAGATATAGAGATAGTTTTGACAAATTTAGGAGACTTCAGCTGGCCTGAAACCAACTGAGTGACATAACCCAATGAAGCCATAAACAAGACAAGTACAAGGGAACGCCAATATTAATTCCAGCATAGTTATAAAGGTCAAGGTCAACAGCGATAAGTTCATATGAATACATATTTAAATCAAGGGTCAAGGTCAACAAGGATTACATTCAAATATTTTGAAACTATTGACAATAAATTCCTTTCAAAGGTTAAGGTAATAAGATCAGCCAGCATTCATTTGCATAAATACATTTAGCACTTTTAACTAATCTTAGACACAATGCACATCCAAGTTCAAGGTCAAAAGTCTGCCATCAATAGGTAGATTACAAATGTATCAATTTTTTGACCTACAGCAGAAATAACTGAAAGGTTGAGGTCAAATTTTTTACACTAATGTGATATGATGTGATTATGAAAGAAATTAAGGGACATAGGGATAAATATGAACACAGTAACAACATAAGTGCTTTGGGGTTTTATTTTCTTTACTTTTTTCATTAAATTTGCATGGGTTGAAAATCCCACTGACCTATTTTTTTTTATTTGGAGACTTTATCTGACTGAAATACAGAAATGCCAAAATGTAATATTATACCATAGACAAGTAGCATGATACCTCATGCTTGGCAATGGGCTATCCAATCTTGGAACTACCTTTATATACTGAGCACCAAGCAAGGGAGATAAATCAATAACTTTTTAACAACTTTGGAAATCGAACCCAAGATGCCCTAACCACTTGGCTACTAGGGACCAGTTTTTTAAATTATTTCATTTAACTAGGCCTTCGGGAGGCATAAACAGAAAGCCATTATATTCAGAACAAAGAAATACAAAATATTCTACAAAAGGTATTGAAGATCAAAACCATAAATAGCCCACTAAACTTAAGACAGTATCATAATATTCAATCATACTGACATGCACTCAGATTTCAATATTTGAATTATTCAAATCTGCCACAATCCTTCTTTAAAACATTAAAATATCTCTGCCAATCCAACTGATGCCTGGCAATGTCCCCAAGGAAATATCTCTCTTTAGAGTAAAATATCATCAGCACTGAATATGATCAGACCTTTAATGAATAAAATAATGCTGCAGCTATCAATCGAGAGTAGAACAGAGGCTGATAAATCAAGTAAATTCTTTGAAAAGCTATCTAGTGGCACCGATAAACAATCAGTTGTAAGTATATAACCGCATGAAAACTACTGACCATGGATTTTATTTCACTTGTGTATTTATTTTCACTATTTCATTCTTTTTTCTTTTCAATGCAATATTTCATAATGCATTTCAGGTAAACTATTTACCTCATGAATATTAATATTGACTGAAAATTAACAGTATAATGAAACAATGGAGTTTAATTTACTGTGCAAACCAGGTAAAATCTGAGCTACAACATTGTATGAGCAAACAGGTGTGATCTTGATCAGACTGGTCCGTCCAGAAACTGCATTATCTGGGTCTCTTCTGTTTGCCAATGCATCAAAAAGAGTCAAATTGAGTTGATCGAAGGGTTAAAACATATGTATCATAAGACATTCATGTCATTTTCTTAATGTGCTACTAGATGAATTTGCAGACAGACTTTTCAGCCTCTATGATGTAGAAAAATAAACGCTCTATCAAATAAAGGGCCAAGCAGTACTGGAGAATGACCTTGGTGACATGCTTGAAGTTTCCAATCATGATCAGTACTTGTAGAGTTATCTATTTATCCCTTGCTTTCCAGATGAAATGGTCTTACAATAAAACTGTTTTACTTTTAAGTTTATCAGAGGAGAGTTCTGCCATACAGGGGCGATTTGCATGCACAATGTGTTCCAATAAGTTTTATAGTCTGGTTCTTGGTTGGGGTACCTAAGTTCCCTTACATTACACTATCTGTAATTTGGAACCAGGAACCAGACTAAAAAACACCTTGGAACTTTTTGTGTAAGCAACTCGCCTCAGAAATGCCCAGCTAGACTTTGAGGGTCCAAAGCACATTATTTCAGACACAGATGGCAAACAAACAGAACCACTGAACTATTACAAATATAACCAGACCATTTCCAAAGTCTTCTGGAACCAATTTTTGATTTAATGCAGAAAATTTCTCACAAAACATAGATATTGGGAACGAGAAATTCTCAAATGAATTGTAATATTTGGAAATTTTTCATGATTTAAAAGAATTTTTATCTGGGAATGTGTCAAAACAACTGAGCCAAAGTGCACTTTGGAGAGGCATGAAAAAATTATCAAACTGAGAAATAGTTCAGTGTGATCAAGCACTGAACTTGTTTGTTTGTTGGGTTTAACATCCCACCAACAGTATTTCAGTCATTTGGAGACTATGTCTACTAGAGACAGATATAGTGCTGCCACACTGCAGCATCACGCCATAGACATGTGGCATGATACAACACCCAGTCATATTATCCTGACACCATGCCAACCAGTCCTACTACCCTTATAAACTGAGCACCAAGCAAGGGAACTATACCAGTGCCACTTTTTGCAACTTTATGTTGCAGTCTGGGATCAAACCCATGACCTCCCCCTTCCAAGGCGCATGCTTTGACCACTCGGCCACTGGGGACAGTTTTTTAAACTTGTCTTACCTGGTTAAATCCATGATCAAAGTGGTGAATAAGGGAAATACAACCCTACAACACACACTGCATCAGTTTCATCAGCTTATCGCTAAGACGATAAGAAGGATCATAAGTTTTCAAAAAATTCCGCCTACTTTAACATACAGTATGCTTTGTACAGTGCAACACAATATCATAAATGTTTATTGATGATAAGAAAACTGTGATGAAGTCAGGGAGAACTCGGTGCTTCCCTTGATAGCAGAAGACACTACAGCCTTTACGAGCCTTCGGGTGGACCGCCATGACGATTAGATTTCCGTGCTTACTAAAACTAAACTGGAAAAATCAAAACAAGGTGTACATTGTGAGCCAAGTCTCTAACCTCCTTATCTCATTGTTTTTTGTTTCAGTCAGGCCTCTAATATTAAGGTGAGATAGAAGATGTTGTTTTGCCTACATGGGAACCAACATATCTGCCAGGAAACTGTCTGTAAACCATTCCACCCATGAGGGCCTGTCCAAACTGTTGCCATGACTACCAGCATAGACCAGAACTTTCAATGACTCATAAACTAAAAGACTTATTTTTTCTCAATTATAATTTGATATGAATAGTACACAATGATTTCTGCATAATCTTGAAAACTCAAAATCTACTTTTCACCAGGTTCATGGATGATGTCTAACCATTTAACTACAATCAAGTACCATTTACCGTATCTCGAACAAGGTGTTACGAGGATAAACCTCTAATGAAGATGTAAAATGCCAGTGTTTATTTCGTAAAAACAGAACACCACAAGAAAACATATCGACACAATGTTACTCTAAAAGAATAGAAAGCAAGAGGGTCATGGTGACCAGAGCACCATAAGTCTGAATAAAACAATTAAGGTAAATTTCCTGTATTGTTTCTGCTCCATTTTGGACCACTTAACCTCTACCAAGATAACCAAGGTACCCTAATGGCACATTAGGAAACCTTGGTTATCTCCATGAAAAGCCATGAGGTTCACAATGTAGGGGAACCATGACAGGGATTTAAGCTTAAGGTCACTTGCTTTTATCTGGTTGCCATCAGCAAAGAAAGTAGCTGACCACATTGCACTGGGGGCATAATTTTTCAAAACTACATGAAATTAAGTTCTGACTGTTGGTTTACAAGAAGAATAATTTGAAATTTTCTTTACAAAGAGTATATATTGAAACTAGGCAACTCTAGTAGGGGCCTCATTTTTCAAGGGATCAACTTTATTTAGCAATTATGGTAGACAGCCATGATGTGAGCAAACCAGATTCTGTCCATTGGTTTCACAGAAGAAGTACTTTGAATTTTTCTATATATACAGTATATAAAGAAACTAGCAACTCCCTGGGGGCCTCATTTTTAAAGGGATCAGCTGTATTTTAGCAATTAGGGAATAAGTCTGTGAGGTGGCCATTTGTGACAAATGAAATCAAATTCTTATCACTGGTTTCAGCTGGATCTCTTATGTTTGCCATTGTGTCAGAACACATCATTATGAGAAAAGGGGTTAAGTAACTATAACCAAAGTTCCTCAAAAAGTGACCCCTGACCTTCAACGTCATTGCATCTAAGGATTTTCATTCTTTCTTCCAATGAACATAATCACATCCTAATTAAGTACAATATTTTCCGAAGTCAAAATCACATAAAACTAATACTGCCTACATTCTTTATAGCTCTGATATCAAAATGTAAGTGTTTACAACCACTTTGGTTGTTAAAGGCTTAATTTGATGGTTTTCTATAAATACATTTCGATGGGAAGAGAACGAAAAAAGGCTAAGTGCAAATACTAATATAAGCACTTAGCCTGGTTTCGCTCTCACCCCTCGATTTGTTATATCTATCCAGACTGTAATTTCACAATAAAATTTTTTTTTCTTTTTTTGCGCTTAAGGACCTGCTGCTGAAATTACAAAGAAATGTTCTCAAGTTCAAAGAAAAAGTACAGCCCTAGGTGTTAAAATATTGGGTTTATTTCTAGCAGAAACAGTAAAATATAGCCTCAAGGTTTTATCCTATAAAGACGTGTTTTGACGTCAAGAAAAATGATGGAGACTCTGATCAGACAGTTCCTTTGTTACGGTGGTTTAACAACAGCTCCACATGCGGATGCCAACGCTTGTCCGTAAAAGTGTTTGAGTAATGGGCTACATTAAAGTTTTTGCATGACAACAACAATGACAAATGGAATGTTGCTGAAAACCATGCAAAATAATAAATAAATGATAAATAGCAAGAACTTTTGAAGAGAGAGAGAACATTTGAGAGAGAGAGAGAGAGAGAACCTTTCCCAGACTTCAGACTTCAAATGCAAGGTACTGGTCCAATCCCGAAACCAAGGATAAGAATTATCATAAGTTCTTGAACATTTCTGAAAACCCGAATGCCAAAATCAATACATACAGAAAGTGTTTCTGTCCATTATCTTTAACATCTAGTGTTCCTCATCTCTGACGAAGCTTAATTCATCAAGCATTCAAGCATTAAATAAAACGATAATGCAATTAAATATTTATTTGTATCTACAATCTTGCAAAATTAAATATTTTGCTTAAGTGATTGTGATATCAATCTGCTGGTATTACGTCAAGAGAAACTGACAAATAATTGAGATTTTGCACTTTTACCGGTTGTTGGACTGAAAAATGTTCAAATTAAATACCAATTGATAAATCCAATCCTACACTGCTAAGTGAAATCTATTACTACAGTAATTTATCAGATTCTGGGGAGAAAATTTCTAAATATAGTTGTTAAACAAAGGATGCAGTCAGAGGAACAAATAGTCTATATATCTGTGAAAATTAAATACAAACAACTCCTCAATTATTTTCAAAAGTGATGGGTAGCGAAACCCATTTAAAATAAGGGATACCTAAAAGGATTTGTAAGATTGAAGATGTTTCCTACAGTAACAATGCTTTACATTACAGACAAAGAAGGAAAATAAAAATAAGCACAGAGAATTTTCTGTTTGTTTGTTTGTTGGGTTTAACGTCCCACCAACAGTAAGAATTTTCTGTAACTTTGCATGATTATTGAGAATCACAATAGAAAAAAAAGGGAGTCCCTATTTTACATTCTGAGTTATCTGCCTATCTGCCCTTGAAAACGAGTATTTTGCTCTGTTATGTCATTTTTAAGGGGAACAATCTGCTCACATAAACTAGTTTATGTTGAACACCAAATTTAATCAAATATGAAAAATATTGAAATACTTAATTTTCTCTTTACCCCATGAGTGTTTTTGTACAAATATTATGACTTATGAAAAATAATTTACACAACTTAAAATGGCATATGAAACAATGGATTTTTCTTGTAGAAAATGAGCTACAATATTGTTCAAGAAAACAAAGGAGACCCTGACCTGTCAGGAGTTTTCTCAAATGCATGTCTGTTCTATTTGCCATTGCTGAGGTTACAGGGTTAAAATCACAATGATAAATTAATGATTACTCAATCATTTTGATGATAACTCATTTACTTTAGAAGTTGAAGGGAAATATTCAACTGACGAAAAACTGGTGAAATTTTTTTTAAAGGACAAACCATGGCTTGAAAGTCAAGGACATATTTTTTTTTTTTTTTTTGCAAAAAGTAGTGACAAAATCTGGTGAAAAAAACCCAACTAAATCTAAGCGACATTTTCCTCATTTTATCACATTCACATTTTTATCAAAAAAAGCAGTGACATCTTATATAATTCTATCTACAGGTGTTAAAATTTCCTAACTTGGTGGCCGAGTGGAAAGTGTCCACCTTGCCCCTGTCGACTAACTCAGTCACCATACCAGGGCATTCTTACTGTAGCTTAACCACTTTCCTCATAGAGGAAACTCGCAATCAGTTTTATGCTGTTAACTGCTCCTCAGTGGTCTGGAAATAGAGGACTTTTAAATTAAACTTTGTAAGGTTTAAGTGTGGTTTTTGCAGATAGGCTATATGTGTACCTATTGAGTGCGTCAAAATGAGTCTAATAGAAATTAACCCTTTACGTTTATGAATATGATTTTCAAATTCATGACTTACTGATCTGTTAAATGATCTTGTATGATCTTTACACCTTTCCCTCATATTTATCATTTTGACGCCCTCAATAGGTATACACATAAAGCCTGATTGGCAGAAAACCACAGTTAAACCTTACATCAATTTAATTACAAAATCCTCATTTCCAGACTACTGAGGAGCAGCGAAAGATATTAAACCTGATCAAACCTGCGAGTTACTCGCAGGCTGATCTGGTTTTATGCAGTTCACTATAGTCTTTTCATGGTGTCCTCTATGAGGGAAGGGTTAAATGTCTTACTGATCTTTAAATGGTTATGACCAATGAATTTTTCTTTTTTCTTTTTGCTTTCATTCATAAAGTTTCTGCAGAACCTTTAGCTTAAATATCATATTGGCGAGCAAATGATCCTGGTTGGGAGCTCCAACAAGATCCGTCTGATCAAGGTTGCCATGGCAACAAATCAAATCTGTATGAGGTTAAGATATAACATGAATTACAGGATATTTGGTTAAGAACAGCTTGAAACCAAAATAGACTGTACAAAGATAATCTTATCTTTGTTTGTTTTGTAATTTAGACTTCAAAGCCATCATTTATTTTGGGAATTGGTCTGTATAAGATTGGCTTTGTTGCAGATGCACTACTGTGAAACCATTCATTTTCGTAGGACACTAATTTTCGTTGAGTTGATTTCGTGGTGTGTTTTATCCAAGAATATTTATCCCCAAGAAAACTGGTCTCTTATATAGACCTCACGTTTTCTAGAACATAGATCCATAAATAAATGTACCCACGAAATTTCCTTAGGTACATAATCAATGAAATCTAATGTCAATGAAAATAAATTATGTTACTCTTACAGTTTAAGTTTAACAATATATTAACAAAACACGATCAAAGTACTCATAAATTATCAAGAATGACAAATTGTTTATCATAATAAAAACTCATTATCAACAAAATCATAAATCAAATATTTATGCCTCAGTCAAACCCAAAAAAATAAAATTGTACAAATATGGGTGTTTGTAGACATTTGTAAAATCAGTACGAGCTCTCATTTATTTTTGTATGTGGTAATACTTGATAGGGCTTGTACAATTGCTAAATCTGGAAATTGTGCATACACCACAAGGAAGTCACAAAACCATTCTAAGAAGCTTATATGATACCCATAGGCAACTCTCATGAATCTCATGACTTTCCAATCATTCATAATGTTGCACGAGTCTCTCACCACTGGTAAAAATAATGATAAGTATTGTCAATCCCACGATATCCACACTGTTCCCTTGTGATTCATACAAAAGCTTCTTTCAACCTCTAAAAGTGTGGAAAATCTTGCAAGGGCTTGGAAACTTAAAACCATCCAAGCTCTTACATCAGTGCACAAAATACCAAAGATTATCGCGCAAGTCGTCAACACTTGCACAGAACTTATACAAAAAGGCCATGAGGGCCCTAAATGCTACTCTGAGATAAATAGTTCACCAAGGAATTTTCCTTATTTTAAATGCACAGTAGTTTTGAAGAAGATGATTTTTAAAGTTTTCATATTTTTTTTCTTTTTGTTGCCATGGCTACCAGAGTTCTACATGGATCAAGTTTATTTTAGCAGCTTTTGTGAAGGTTGACCCAAGGATCATCCCTGCCAAGTTTAATCAAATTCTGTCCAGTGGTTTCAGAGGAGATGTTGTTTAAAGGTTTCTCTATATACATATAAGGCAAATAAGCCCCGCCCCTGGCGGCCATGTTTTTCTACGGATCAGAATAATTTTAGCAACTTTGGTAGAGGTTGGCCCAAGGAATATCTGTACCAATTTATTTTAAAATCTGGCCAGTAGTTTTGAAGAAGATGATTTTTAAAGTTGTTTTTTTTCTCTTTTTTTAGTTGCCATGGCAACCAGAGTTCTACATGGATCAAGTTTATTTTAGCAACTTTTGTGAAGGTTGACCCAAGGATCATCCCTGCCAATTTTAATCAAATTCTGTCCAGTGGTTTCAGAGGAGATGTTGTTTAAAGGTTTCTCTATATACATATAAGGCAAATAAGCCCCGCCCCTGGCGGCCATGTTTTTTTTCGGATCGGAATAATTTTAGCAACTTTGGTAGAGGTTGACCCAAGGAACATCTGTATCAAATTATTTTGAAATCTGGCCAGTAGTTTTGAAGGAGATGATTTTTAAAGTTTTCAAATTATTTTTCTTTTTGTTGCCATGGCAACCAGAGTTCTTCATGGATCAACTTTATTTTAGCAACTTTTGTAGAGCCTCACCCAAGGAACATTCCTGCCAAGTTTCATTAAATTCTGTCCAGCGGTTTCAGAGGAGATGTCGTTTAAAGCAAATTGTTGACGACGGACGACGGACGACTGACGACGCACGACGCCGGACGAAGGGCGATCACAAAAGCTCACCTTGAGCACTTTGTGCTCAGGTGAGCTAAAAAGTCAGTGTAAGTAATGTGACTCAGAGGCATAAGCAATACATTCATCTGCTACAAGGTCTCATTAAACAACAGCAATATTTAGACAAGAAGTATACACAGAAAAACAAGAGAACCATATGGCCCTAGATCGAACACCAGAGTACATCATCTTATTAAAAATAATTCAAGTCACTTGATTTTACCTGGTTTCTTCCAGCAGCAACCAGATTCAAGTTTCAGATACAAGAATTCTTATGTTAGACAATCATTTGGAGGCTGTAATATTCAAGGGATAGAAATGCTTATGCAATTATGGTATGATACCTTGAGGTAATCATTGGTGCAAAACAAGAATTAATTCTTAACATTAGTTCCAGAAGAGAAGAATTTTATAAATTTTCTATAATCTGTACATAAGGAAATGTCACTCATTTGGAAACTAGCTGATCCCCAAGGAGCCTCATTTTCCAAGGGAGCAACTTGTTTTTAGCAATTATGGTAGACAGTCATGAGTTGACCATTTGTGCAAAATGAAATTAAATTCTGATCGGAAGAATTTTAGAAATGTTCTATAAAGAGTATATAAGGAAACTAGCTGATCTCCTAGGGGCCTCGTTTTTCAAGGGATCAACTTTATTTTAGCAATTATGGTAGACAGTCATGAAGTGACCATTTGTGCTGAATGAAATAAAACTCTGAACAGTGACTACATAGAAGAAGAATTTTGTAATTTTCTATAATATATTTATAGTATATAAGGAAATTTGAGCCAACCCTTAGGGGCCTCATTTTTCATGGGATCAACTTCATTTTAGCAATTATGGTAGATCACTGTGAAGGGATCATTTGTGTCCAAGTAAATAAAATTCTGACCATTGATTTCAGAGAAGAATATTTTTAAAGTTTTTAAATTAAAATTCTGTTGGTTGCCAATGCAACCAGAGTTCTGCATGGATCAAGTTTATTTTTGCAACTTTTGTGGAGGTTCACCCAAGGATGATCCATGCCAAGTTTCATTAATTTCTACTTTGTAATTTCAGTGATGTTGTTTAAAGCAAATTGTTGACGACTGACAATGCACAACGAAGGATGTAGGGTGATCCTAATGGCTCACCCTGAGCATGTTGTTCTCTGGTGAGCTAAAAAAGCAGTTTTTTTCCCCTTAATTGGCTTTTAAAAAAGACAGTTGTGATACTTCACAGAAAGTAATTACAACAGATAAGGCTTTAATTGCTGTCATGACCACATCATTTCCTGTGAAAGCATCTGCCAATGTTAAATTGTTCTTAAATGCAGGGTCTTTATGGTGTTAACATGTAACAAATTTTTTAATGAAAAACATTAACCTACTTTCCTGACACAAAGTAAAAGCTATTACTATCCTTAAACAAGGTGTGGACTGTTTTGAAAAGCGCCAAAGCAATTTACCAGTGCCTTAATTCGAGGAAATTAAGGAGGAAATCTCAGCGCCCTGAATTAAATTCGACAAAACTTGCGCAACATTTAGTAGGTCTTCTCCTCGTGTCTTGGCATATTAATGAGCAAACCATTCAACGAAGGGAATCCCCGTCTATAATGGCATCCAGTGTTTCTGTTTTGGAATACAATTAAATTCTCGCTTTGAACTGAACTAACACTGCAAATTCTTCCTAGACAATAAACAAACTGTATTTTAGGGAAAACTGAATCAAAACTACATAAATTCCGAACTATAAAAAATATCTTATTTCATTATTTATGAAAATAAACTATTTCGTTTTTGTTTTTTTTCCCAGAGACAAAGCACTTAAGGACAAAATAGATACAAAGACAGTAGTTCCAGTCAATTTGAAATAGTATTTTAAAAAAATATATGGACATTATCTGGAATTTATCTCCAAAAACTGCTCCTGATAGATTTCAAGTGAACTGGGAAAACAATACCAAAAGATATAAAACATTTTGTAAAATGGGACAGGATGCACTAAGACATAACACAAATGGACAACATCCTGATTCTTATCAAGTCCGCACATTACAACTTTATGAAGCTGTGAGCACCTCTGCTATTAGTATGGTCAGCCTGAATTAAACCAGCAAAACTTAATGCTAAGTAAAACTTAAGTTCTTAAATAAGGAAGATACACCTTCCACCATTCCTGATTTATGAAACATACAAGATTATGACTTAGTTTACATTCACCTAAAGATAATCTATGCATCATTAAAATATAATTTACATGCTTAAAAATACTTCAGTGGATATGAAAGCAACCATTGGCCCTTTTGCTCAAAGTCTATAAAGGCTTGCATTGACTATAAAATTCCCAAAATCACTTGTTGGACCATGATCAGAACTTAATGATGGATGGACTAAGAAACACAAAATTGCCCCTATGAATTTGAGTATTACTTGACAGGAAAGAAAGGTTAAGCGATGCAACGGGATCTTTCAGATTCCAATATAGACCCCTCCCCACACAACTTCAACACCACTCAGTGAAAGCAGCATTACTGAAGGTGAGTTAACTGTCCCTGCTGTATTATCTAAGTCAAACAGTTTTTGTATAATGACCATATACAAGACATGTAGCCATCGCCCAGTTTACATTTTATTCAGCATGACAGGCCATGGCCCACTCAGACTGCCATGTAGTGTACCCAGGGTCTGTGTCCTAGATGTCTCCCTGGGTATCTCTCTAGGTGTCCCCCTAGGTATGTCTCTAGGTACCTCCCTAGGTGTTTTCTAGGTATCTCCCTAGGTATCTCTCTAGATGTTTCCCTTGATATCTCTCTAGAAGTCTCCCTAGGTATCTCTCTAGGTGTCTCCCTAGGTATCTCTCTAGATATCTCCCTAGGTATCTCTCTAGATGTCTCCCTTGATATCTCTCTAGGTACCTTTTGTATCTCTCTAGATGTCTCCCTAGGTACCTCTCTAGATGTCTCCCTAAGTATCTCTCTAGTGTCTCCCTAGGTATCTCTCTAGGTGTCTCCCTAGGTATCTCTCTAGGTATCTCCCTAGGTATCTCTCTAGGTGTCTCCCTAGGTATCTCTCTAGGTATCTCCCTAGGTATCTCTCTAGGTGTCTCCCTAGGTATCTCCCTAGGTATCTCTCTAGGTATCTCCCTAGGTATCTCTCTAGGTATCTCCCTAGGTGTCTCCCTAGGTATCTCTCTAGGTATCCCTAGGTACTCCCTAGGTATCTCTCTAGGTGTCTCCCTAGGTATCTCCCTAGGTATCTCTCTAGGTATCTCCCTTGTTATCTCTCTAGGTATCTCTCTAGGTGTCTCCCTAGGTACCTCTAGCTGGACAGCTATATATGTATATACCGGCTAGTATCCATGTATCCAATACATATTATACAAACAGAAGATAGGAACTAACAACAGAAAATTTAGTCCTAGTGAGTCAATAGTTTTAACAGATGTTGCATAACAAGAACAATAGTCATGTTATAATCAACTTGGTATATACCATACATAATCCAACTTAGACCTCCTAGAGTCTAATAATATTACATAGTGATGTTCAGGTTACCGGTGAAGGGAAGACCAGGAAGACCTTAGTACATAGAAGCACCAGAATCAATCACCTAGCGCAAGCTCACTTGAATGCTTCATCACATGAAAAAATCAGGATGGCCATGCAGGGATTTGAACCTACAGTAATGAGGGACTGTGTGATGTTAACTCTACCTGCTCAACCACTGAGGCCCCAGTGGTCTGACTCTGAATCTATTATAAGGATGCCATCAAGGTTACATCTACCCTATGAAATCTAGTGTCTCCACTGACAATGCATAAATACTTAGAGACGAATTTAATAATTCTTATTTCTCTAATGAAAAATACCCGGATATGTTTTATTACTTAATAAGTAGCATTATTTTTAGAGCAACAAGTTGTGATCCAAGTTATGTAATATTTCACTGAAAAGGAATGGTGGAATGCACTTACACCGTATTCAAGGATGAGTGGAATTCAAGCCCTAGGGTTTTTCTTCACTCATAAATTGCTTGATGTTGCTATATGTCTAAATTACTTGTCACAGCATCAGTAAAGTCAAAAACAACCATTCTTATGAGAGGCTATTAAAACTGTCACTTACTTTATTCCATTTCACTGAAACTGGTCGAATATTTCTTCTTTACAAAATTACTTGTAATCTCATACATTCTTGTCAATACTGGTCTTGAAATTCATAATCTAATCTATAGTCCTGTTTAATGTTCAATAATGCCCTGTTTGAGGTGAAACTATAAATACGAGTGGCGCAATAGATTGTGAAATTACTGGAAGACAGACTGTTCTAATGTAATTAGTGATAAGTGGCTCATAGAAATAATTTGCACGCACGCACCCACACACACACACACAGCATCTTGTATTACAATCTTATTGTGTCCCATCTGTGACTCATACCTCACATTTGAGGTTTGCACCTGGATTTGTATTTAGGATTTTGTCATAACCAGGTATAAACTTCACAGGTATACCTAGGTATGTAGTTAACATTATTTCAGCCCCAAAACCAAACCAAACCAAACACAAGCACTACCTATTAACAGTAACCCTAATCCTTACCCAAACCCTTACCCTGACCCATACACACGAATTTATAAACTGAGGTAAAAGATGTCTACCTCACAAGTTTAGGTATACAAAGGCACACACACAAATAATAATCTAAGTAAGGTATCTAAGTTAGACTCTATCAAAACCTCACTAGTGCAGTTTGTACCTTACTCTCACTAGTGCAATTTGTACCTCAGCTGGTATGTAGAATGTTGTCATAGCAAGGTCAAGGGCAACGGTGATTTGTATGGCTAAATACAGTAGCATTTTACTGCTGAATACAGAAACATTGCATTGCTGAATACAGAAACATTTCACTGCTGAATACAGAAACATTGCATTGCTGAATACAGACACATTTCACTGCTGAATACAGAAACATTGCATTGCTGAATACAGAAACATTTCACTGCTGAATACAGAAACATTGCAATGCTGAATACAGAAACATTGCAATGCTGAATACAAAAACAATTCATTGCTGAATACGCAAACATGTAACTGCTGAATACAGAAAAATTTAACTGCTGAAAACAGAAACATACTGAATACAGAAACACTGCACTGCTAAATACAAAAACATTGCACTATTAAATACAGAAGCATTTTCACTGCTGAATACAGAAACATTATACTGAATACAGAAACATTTCCTTCCTTTCATTGACATTTCCATATACAGAAAGTTCCCCTCCCCCATTTTCAAGGTGCCCATCATGAAATTATTTCCACTTCATTCTCACTTAAATCAAGGGTGAACAAACTTTTTACGGATGAGGATGGCCTCAAACCAGCGACTGAAAGGCCAACAAACTGGTGCTATAACCTTTTCTATCTAAGCAGCACTTTATCCCTTTACCTCATGAATATTCGTTATGCAAATTAATGACTTAATGAATATCAATTTAATGAACTTTAAATGGTATATGAAGCAAAGAATTTCTTTTTGTTTAGACTTGACTATTTGAGTTTACCGCTGCTTCGACAGTATTTCAGTCATATAGCGATGTCCAGCTAATTACAGGTGGAGGAAGACCCCGAATGTTTGGAGGCATCAGGGTAGAACCACTGACCTACCGCAAGCCAGCTGGAAGGCTTCCTAACATGAAAATCTGAATGACCCTGCAGGGATTTGAACCCATGCGGTGAGGAGCTGAGTGAGTTTTAAAATCAGGAACTTTACCCTCTCGGCCACGGAGGCCCCCCTCTTTGTTTAGAATCTGAGCTATAATAATGTATGAGGAAAGAGATGAGCCCAGTCCAGACAACTCCTGAACAGAAGTCTATTTGGTTTGGCAAGGCATCCAAACACATCAATAAATGGTTAAGGCATAAGCTATTCCATCCATCTATTCTAAGAGCCATGACAGTTTAAACAATTGATGATATGCAGAAATTACCAAAACTGGATTTACAGAAATTCTAAGTCAAAATTAAAGAAAATCATGTCACAGACCCACACTTTTTACTCATTTAGTTTAAATTTCATTTATTTTCAAATATAGTAAAGCAATTTCTCATTACTATGTAAATCACTTTAGATGGCTTTGATTCATTATTGAGGGAAGAAACTGGAGTATTTGAAGGAAACCCTCATTCCTGGACGAGATTTGTCTCTTGTATGCTGTTCCCCATACCAGATGAGAAACAAGTAAAAAGTGCATTAAAATTTTGTTCATGGTAGACCTTTATCAGTTGTATCTGTAAATATTTGCTTGTACAGGCCAGAACACCTTGATAAGCTTTCCACTTCTAAGGCACAAGTGATATGAGCCCCCTCAAGAAATGTGTCTGGCTCTAGACCTCGTTTCCATGATACCCTGAACATTCATATAATACATCATACAAACATCCAAAATATGTGTACATGTAAAACAAGAGGGCCATGATGGCCCTGAATCGCTCACCTGAGTACCATTGCTTCAACTGATGTCAAGGTTTTTAAACAGACAAGGATTCTGATATAACTTAATCTAAAACATTTTACCCCTGACAATACTACACACCAAATATCTAAGCAATGGGCCATATGGTTTCAGAGAAGACTTGGGCGCAGGGTCATTTATCACCGTAGGGCCAAGACTTTGAAAATCTTTGTAATGAACCATTAGATGCTACTACATACCAAAAATCTTAGCTCTAGGCCTTATTGATTCAAAGAAGAAGATTTTTTAAGATTTTCCTATTTAACTCTATGTAAAACAAGTGACCCCTGGTGCGGGGTCATTTATCACCATAGGGCTATGATTTGTACAATCTTGGTAGTGGCCCATAAGATGATGCTACATACCAAATATCTAAGCTCTAGGCCTTATGGATTCATAGAAGAAGATTTTTTAAGATTTTCCTATATAACTCTATGTAAAACAAGTGACCCCTGGTGCGGGGTCATTTATCACCATAGGGCTATGATTTGTACAATCTTGGTAGTGGCCCATAAGATGATGCTACATACCAAATATCTAAGCTCTAGGCCTTATGGATTCATAGAAGAAGATTTTTTAAGATTTTCCTATATAACTCTATGTAAAACAAGTGACCCCTGGGGCGGGGCCAATTTTGACCCCAGGGTCATAATTTGTACAATCCTGGTAGAGAGTCATAAGATCATGCTACATACCAAAAATCAAAAGGCTAGGTCTTGTGGTTTCAGAGAAGAAGATTTTTTAAATTTTCATTTTTAAAATCTATTTTTAGCTCCTGTGACCTAATTATGCAATGGACCAGAACCATTTATACAACTTTAGTAGAGCTTCATCCAAGGAACATTCCTGCAAAATATTTTTCAAATTGGCCAAGCCGTTTAGGAGGAGATGTTGTTTGAAGCAATTGTTGACGCCGGACGCACGGACGCACTGACGCACGGACGCACGGACGACGGACGACGGACGCCGGACAAAAGGCGATCAGAAAAGCTCACCTTGAGCACGTTGTGCTCATGTGAGCTAAAAAGATAATCATTTTGCTAAAAAGTGACAAAAAATAGAACCAGTCTCATGTGAAAACTCTGAAGTTTTGCATGATATTTCTAGAATCACTACACATTTTCATGATTTTTGATAGAATATGGGTGGTCCTCTACGATTCCCTGGTGAATTTCACCAATGAGAGGTTTTATAGGAGGATACACCTCGTTAGGGTAATGTACCCCAGTTCTTAATTACCCCTGGCATCAACACCTGTACTGCCTAGTCACTTGGCAGGATCAGGAATTCAATCAAAGAGAGGTTCAATAACCACAACTAGTTTAGCAAAATCTCACTACTCCCTGCCTTGCTTCTCAGGTTAAGAAATCAAATATATTGACTTCTCAAATTAAAAGTAAATACTGAGAAATTGATAATGAATCTAGATAAACATGATAACAAGTTTAATAAAAAAAAAAATACAGGCAGCTTAAACTCATGAAATGGATATACTTCACCCCAAAAGCAACACAATTATCATATTTTAAACTTGTCTAAAATATTTTTAATAAAATAATTCTCAATAAAAAATTAGTTACTCTAAGAGTGTAATAGTAACAGAGAAATGCACAATTGTTTCCAGTTTTTAAGAGTGAAAATTCAAAACCCAATCTTTTCTATTCATGGCTAAGTCAGCTAATCACTCTACAGTATCACAAACAAATCCATGAATCTTTTGTTTAAAACAGATCAACCGTAGACTACCTATTATCCCAATGTAGCTAGGACAGTCTGTTACTAAATTTGAAATTTTCAAACATTGGAACGGTCAACTAGTATGACCTTGAGTTGGGCCATGGAAACAACTTGTTGTTCATAATTTTCCAGCAGGTTTCCCCTTCATAATTTAGGGTCCTTCTCATTTAAAGACAAGGACATTAGAGATTTCCAATTTGAAAATGATGAATGCTTTATTTCAAATAAATTAAACTAGTAATAAATGAAGAATATAACTAGAACTGTCGCCTAAGGGCTTACTAATACCCCCCCGCAAGTGTTTTTGTCAAACATGGCTTTGGAGCATGAAATCAGAATTCTTGTATGCAACACTCCATCTTAATATACAGAGGACATATGTGCCAACTACCTAGAAATCTAGTTATCCTATGTTTTACATACATATGGGTATATGTATGTCTATGGATCAATAACAGTAAGATTCACTGAAATCCATCAATTGTTTAGGCAAAAAAAAATCGCCTATGGGCAACTTAATAGTAACGTAATTTTTGTTTTTTAGAAAATTAAGAACAAAAGAATATGTTCTATCTTTATTTAAGTATTACTTAGCATTATAAGTATTGTTGGTGGAATAAGAGCCAGATCATTTACTGGAAAAATGATGAGACATTCCTGTTTTCTGTCATTGGGGTTGAAGGCCCAGCTTAAGTTTCATAAAAGTCAGTCAAGAAATGAATTAATGAATTCAATAAGACTAAGCAAATCAAAACGCATATTTAAAGATTAGTAATAGTGACTCATTTCTAAACATATGGGTTCAGGAAGCCATACATTAAAAAACAACCAGTATTTTTGTTTAAAAGTCAGGTGTAGTCCGCAGAAGTTTGTAATGCAAAAATCATCAAAGGGGCATAACTTGGTAAATAGGGGAGGTAACTCAATGCTATATAGATAACGCGCTGCTACAATGTCTAAGGATCATTGACAGCAAGTATCATTAAAATCCTTCCAGTAGTTTAGGCGGAGTAGTCCGCAGAAGTTTGTAATGCAAAAATCATCAAAGGGGCATAACTTGGTGAATAGGGGAGGTAACTCAATGCTATATAGATAACGCGCTGCTACAATGTCTAAGGATCATTGACAGCAAGTATCATTAAAATCCTTCCAGTAGTTTAGGCGGAGTAGTCCGCAGAAGTTTGTAATGCAAAAATCATCAAAGGGGCATAACTTGGTAAATAGGGGAGGTA
>CM037793.1:3862495-3896591 GCA_021229015.1 Solen grandis | reverse complement strand
AAAAATTGCTCGCGTGGGTATGACATTAAATTTTCTGATTCTAGACCGCAGGAACCTTTTTGAAAAGCAACCTTTTTGGAAGAAAATAAAATAAAATAATAGATTTTTCGTTGATAGAATAAGGGGCTTTCGCTACATTTGCCTACTTAAAGCAAAAAAAGAATAAGGATAGAAAGCAGCTTTTAATTTTTTTTTGTATGGCCATAATTAAATGAATTTTAAAAAAAAAACCGTTTAACTTGGTCCATGGAAAAATTAATGGACTTTTTTTTCAAACGTTGATATTTTTTTTACAGTTTTATACCCCTATGACTATATGACGTTACACTTGCCTTGCTACAAAAGTTTGTACCGGTCTACGCCATTGTTTAAAAAAACGATTTTCATAAAAATTCACAGAAAGTAAAAATTGGGGACCATTTTAACATAAAAAAATTTTCTTGAAAAATTAAAAATAAATTTTCATGTAAGACGTCCTGACGTCACATGATTTTATTTTCAAAAAATCGTTCTTTACCAAAAATACATAAGTTAAATTTCAACTTTCTATCTCATGGGGGCCCGATTTTAAAGTTTTTAAAAAAATTAACGACCTGGTTTTTGAATTTGGATTCTCCATAGAACCATGGTTTTAAAAATTTTTGAAAACGGAGGGGGGGGAAAGCACAACTAGATTTAAATACACATTCTGTGAAAATTTGATGAACACTTTTATAAGTAAGGCTGTGACCGCGTACGTACTTTTATAGAATATGTCAAGGGTGCGTATATGGTCATATGCCTAAAAAATTATGAAATATAAATTATATTGTCTGAAAACTATGCCTTTTTAAAATTTTTATTGCTCTTCGACCATTTCAAATTATAAAAAATAATTTGTTAATGTTGTAATTTTTCATGTAATGACGTCACGTGAGGGTCTATGATGTAAATTTTAAAAATATTTTTAAGACTCCGGGACCTCATATGACCAAATATCAAATTTTCTATTCAAATGGATGATTTTAAAGCATTTGAAAATTACGACCTTGGTTCGAATCTTGGATTCGCTATAGAACCTTGGCAATTTCGAACTTTGAGAAAGGAACACCGGGTGCCAACTAGAACTTAATAAAACACAATCTGTGAAAAAGTTGATGATAATCGGTTCACAAAAAAATGGCTGTGGCCGCGTACAAACTTTTGAGCATATTTCAAATGGGGGACGTATATGACGTCATAGGCATATAAAAATTTTGAAATCAAAATTTCCTCACGGACTAATAAGTATAAAAATTTCATGTTTGGAGTATTGCAACATAGAAAAATAGCGTTTGTTTGGAAGAAAAAAGAATAAAACTGATTTCTTTCGTTGTTACGAATGATAGGACTTTTGTACTTTTGTAAAATACTTTAAAAGCAAAAAAAAGTAAGGGATATGTAATTGCAGCCTTTTAAACTTGTTTTGTATGGCCATAACTTAAATGAACTTTGAAAAATAAAACCTTTTTTTAACTTGGGGAAATGGCAAAAGTAACTGAAAATTTTTTTTTTATACAATTTATTTAATTGGACTATTTTTTAATCTATGTTCAAATCAATTTATTTAAAACGCTTAAAATTTGAAATTCCTCCTGTAATAATGGCTGTAGACCGCGTACAAGTGTGTGTGAAAACGTCAAGTTTGATGTCACTGACATATGGAAAAAAAAATCAATGAATTAAAATATTAAGATCTTAAATATATCAAGTAATTTTTTATCTCCTTGCAACTTTGAAAAATATAGAAATTAACACGTAGATATTTACATTCTTTTTGACTTATGACGTCAAATAACGTTAATCCTCCAGATATAAATAAGTTTAAAGACTAATTTCGTCCTAATATCAACTTTTAAATATTCGAAGCGTTTTATTTGTTTTTTGAAATTTGACGTCAATGTTTCGAACTTGGATTCCCCCAATAACCCTTGCTTTTCGTCTTTTCGAATTTTAAAACCGACCAGATACACAATAGGCGTTACATATCATTCTTTGAAATTTGCTGAAAATTGGTCCAAAAATAATGGCTGACACCGCGTAAAACCTTTTTTGTCCGACGTAAATTGATGTGATATAACGCAAATTAATATGATTACATTGCAATCTAAAGCATTTCTAAAGATATACCATAGTTTTTATGGTCCGGTAAGTTAACAACATATTTAAATTTACGCGTATATATCAGAAAAATTTTTGACCTTAGAGTCATATGACGTCAAATGGGGTTCTCTTCATAGAATGTTAAAAACACTCTTGGAGATTATTTACTTTCCAATTTAGATTTTAACTCTTGAAAACGTTTTTCGTATTTAAAATTTGACGCAATGGTTCGAATATTGGATCCGCCATAAAACCTTTGCATTTTTGATTTTGGAAGAACGGCACGGGGATGCTCAACATAACCTAATTACACTTTCTGTAATTTTATGAAAAATCGGTTCAATAAACAATGGCTGTAGACGGTAAAACATTTGCAGCATTGGCAGTTGTAACGTCATATGACGTCATAGGCTATGAAAAATTGTTTGAATTAAAAATATCAACGTTTGAAGCAAAAGTCATTTAAAATTTCATTTCCATGGACCTTTTAAATATAGAAATTTTCTTGTAAATATTAGAAAAGATTTTCATGTAATGACGTATCTGACGTACTGTGTTCATTTTTTCCAAAACGTTCGTCATCCATAAACCCATACTGACCAAAAACAACTTTCTATCTCAAATAGGACTGATTTTAAAAAGCATTTGAAAATTTACGCCTTGGTTCGAATTTGGATTCGCTATAGAACCTTGGCAATTTCAATTTTGAGAAACGGCACAGTCAAAATAGAACTTTTTATACACTTTGTGACAATTTGATGAAAATCGGTTCATTAATAATGGCTTGGCGGCGTACAATCTTTTGTAGTTATTTCAGTGTGAGTCATATGACGTCATAGGCATATGATAATATAGAAATCAAAATTTCAGCTATTGAAGAATTTTGTATTAAGTTTTCATTGCCCTTCGAAATTTCAACATATAGAAAATTCTTGTTAATATTGGAAATTTCATTATCTATAATGACGTCACGTGAGTCATATGACATTTATTTTCACAAAATGTTTAAAAAACTTCTCGAGGCCATAAACTGACTAAATATCAACTTTCTATTTTAAATTGGACAGATTTTATAAGATTTAAAATTTACGCCCTTTGGGTTCGAATTTGGATTCGCTATAAAACCCATGGACTTTCAAATTTTGAAAAACGGACACCGGGATGCACAACTAACCTTAATATACACATTCTGTGAAAATATGATGAAAATCGGTTGACAACAATGGCTGTAGGCCGCGTAAAATCTTTTGTAGATATTTCAAATGGACGTATATGACGTCATAGACAAATGAAAATCATAGAAATCAAAATTTCCTCACGAGACTAATAAGCCATAAAAATTTCATCGGCCTAGGATTATTGCAACATAGAAAAATAAGCGTTTAGTTAGGAAGAAAAAAAAGAATAAATAATAATAAAACTAGATTTCATTCGTTGATACGAATGATAGGACTTTCTGCTACATTTGTTAAACACTTAAAAGCTAAAAAAGTAAAAGGATTGAAATTCCAGCTTTAACTTGCTTTTGTATGGCATAACTTAATAAATTTGAAAAATATAACCGTTTAACTTGGAGGATATGGCAAAAGTAACTGAAAATCATTTTTTTATATCGATTTATTTAACTTGGATATTTTTATAATCTATGTTACAAATCAAATTTATTTAAAATGCTTACAATGCGAATTTCATCCTGTAATAATTGCCGAGACCGCGTAAAAGCTTGTGTAGACAGCGTCAAGTTTGATGTCATGTGACGTCATAGGCATAAGAAAATCAATGAAATGAAATATTAAGTATCTTGAATATATCAAATAATTTTTTCATGCTCCTTAAACTTTGCAACATATAGAAATTAACGCGTAGATTATATTAAACATTCTTTTTGACCTTATGACGTCAAATAACGTTAATCCTCACAGAATATGAATAAGTCTCAAGGATAATATTCAGTCCAATATCAACTTTCTAAATCATCTGGAAGCGATTTTATATGTATTTGAAATTTGACGTCAATGGTTCAAAACTTGGATTCGCCATAGAACCATTGCTTTTTCGAATTTGTAAAAAGGGACCCGGGACACCATATAGAGCGTTACATATACATTCTGTGAAATTTCGATGAAAATCGGTCCAAAAATAATGGCTGTACACCGCGTAAAACCTTTTTGTCCTGACGTCAAATCTTACGTGATATAACGTCACATTAATATGAATTACATTGCATTCTAAAGCACTGGATTGATGTACATACCATTAGATTTCCATGGTCTGGGAAGTAAACAACATATTTAAATTAAGCGTATATATCAGAAATTATTTTTGACCTTATGACGTTATATGACGTCATGTGACGTTCATCTTATAGAATGTAAAGCACTCTTGGAGACTTATATACTATCCAAATATAATATTATATTTCTAACTCATCTGGAAACGATTTTATAGTATTTGAAATTTGACGTCAATGGTTCGAATTTTGGATCCGCCATAAAACCTTTGCATTTTCGAATTTGGAAAAACGGACACCGGAATGTACAATAGACTTTAACATACACATTCTGTGAAATATTAATGAAAATCGGCCCAGAAATAATGGCTGTAGACCGGTACAAGCATTTTTAGACGACGTCAAGTTTGACGTCAAAACACGTATAGTCAATAAAAATTATTGAAATGGAAACAGTTCTATCTGAAGCATATGCCATTAAATTTTCAAAGTGCTCGGACGTAAACAACATATAAAAATTAACACATAAAAATTAGAAATTACCTTTCACCTCATGACGTCATATGACGTCATATGACGTTCATCTTCAGAGAATGTAAAGTAACCCCTTTAGATTTATATTCTGTCCAAATATCATCTTTCTAGCTCATTTGTAAGCGATTTTATACGCATTTGAAATTTGACGTCAATGGTTCGAATCTTGGATTCGCCATAGAACTATTGCATTTTCGAATTTTGAAAAGCGGACACCGGAAGGCACAACTAGAGCCTAACATACGCATTCTGTGAAATTTTGATGAAAAGCGGCCCAGAAATAATGGCTGTAGACCGCGTACAAACATTTTTAGACGACGTCAAGTTTGACGTCAAAGCACGTCATAGTCAAATAAAATTATTGAAATGCAAACAGTTCTATCTGAAGCATATGCTATCAAATTTTCAAGGTGCTCGGACTTGTACAACATAAAAAAATTAACACGTAAATATTAGAAATTACCTTTCACCTCATGACGTCATATGACGTCATATGACGTTCATCTTCAGAGAATGTAAAGTAACCCTTGAGACTTATATTCTGTCCAAATATCACATTTCTAGCTCATTTGTAAGCGATTTTATACGCATTTGAAAATTGACGTCAATGGTTCGAATCTTGGATTCGCCATAGAAGCATTGCCTTTTCGAATTTTGAAAAACGGACACCGGAAGGCACAACTAGAGCCTAACATACACATTCTGTGAAATATTGATGAAAATCGGTTCAGAAATTATGGCTTTAGACCGCGTACAAACTTTTTCACCTGACGTAAAATCTGACGTTATGTGACGTCATATAAATATGATATTCATTGCATCCGGAAGCTCATGGTTTGAAATATATGCAATAAAATTTTCATTGTTCTGAGTCAATGGCAACATATCGAAATTAACACAAATATAAGAGGAAGAAAAAAAGAATAATAAGAAGAAGAATAACTAGATTTCATTCGTTGATACGAATGATAGGACTTTCTGCTAAAATTGAAAAATATTAAGATTAATACCGTTAGAAAGAATATATATTAAATTCTCTACCCTTTACTTTTTTTCGTATGGACTTCTTTTAGTTTTGACGTCACATGACGTCATAAGTGCTGAAAATTCTTTTGTTAAAAAGCGCATACATTACTCTCATAACTCTGAAATTTTCATTAATCTGAACAACTGGCATCATGTCGAAATCATTGCGCTAAAATTAAATCAAGAAGTATGCTTATGACGTCACATGACGTCATATGACGCAACGCTCAAAATATATATAGAAATTCTGCAGAACTGCAAACTGTGTCAGTTTCAACTTTCTATCTCATCCAGAAGCTCTTTAATCCTAAAATGAAATTTTCGGTCCTATGTTCGAATCTTATTTCAGGCACAGATCTTCGGTCTTTCGAAATTTCGGTTAGCTGAGAGGATATGCACACCTTAATTTCAAGATGTACCATCTGTGAAAATTTGAAGAAAATCCGACCGTAAATGACGGCTGTAGAGCGTGAACACCATTTTTCACTATTTTTAGCTCTGACGTCATATGACGTCATAGGGTGCTGAAGATGCTTTTGTTTAAAAGCGCATACTTTAATGTCATAACTCTGAAATATTCATTATTCTGAACAACTGGCATCATGTCGAAATCATTGCCCTAAAATAAAAATTAAAAAGTATGCTTATGACGTCACATAACGTCATATGACGTCACGACTCAAAATATTTGTAGAAATTCTGCAGAACTGCAAACTGTGTAAGTTTCAACTTTCTATCTCATCCTGAAGCTCTTTAATCCTAAAATGAAATGTTCGGTCCTATGTTCGAATCTTATTTCAGCCACAGAACTTCGGTCTTTCGGAATTTCGGTTAGCTGACAGGATATGCACACCTTAGTTTCAAGATGTACCATCTGTGAAAATTTGAAGACAATCCGACCATAAATGACGGCTGTAGAGCGCGAACATCATTTTTCAATATTTTTAGCTGTGACGTCATGTGACGTCATAGGCTGCTGATAATCATTGAAATCAAAATTTCCTCACGTGACTAATAACCCATAACAATTTCATCGTCCTAGGACTATTGCAACATATTAAAATAAGCGTTTAGTTAGGAAGAAGAAAAGATAAATAATAATAAAATGACGTCACGTGACGTCATATGACGTTTATTTTCAAATAATTGTTAGACACCCAGAGACCTACTAACTGACTAAATTTCAACTTTCTATCTCATATAGGACAGTTTTTATAAGCATTTAAAAATTGACGTCCTTGGTTCGAATCTTTGATCCGCCATAGATGCTTGGACTTTTCGAATTTTGAAAAACGGACACCGGTATACACAATAAGAACGTAATATACACATTCTGTGTAAATTTGATAAAAATCGGCCCATAGATAATGGCTCTGAACCGTGTACAATCTTTCGTAGTCAATTTCAATGTGACGTCATTGACGTCATAGGCTTCTGAAAATCATTGAAATCGAAATTCCAGCGTCTGAATCATGTGTCACTAAATTTTCATTGCCTTCGACAATTTCAACATATAGAAATACTCTTGTTAATATTAGAAATACATTATCATATAATGACGTCACGTGACGTCATATGACGTTTATTTTCACAAATGTTTAAGACTCCCAGAGCCTATATACTGACCAAATATCACTTTTCTATCTCAAATAGGACCGATTTTATAAGCATTTAAAAATTTACGACCTTGGTTCGAATCTTGAATTCGCTATAGAACCATGGACTTTTCGAATTTTGAAAAACGGACACCGAGATGCACAACTAGAATTAATATACACATTCTGTGAAAATTTGATGAAAATCGGTTCATAAACAATGGCTGTAGACCGCGTACAAACTTTTGTTGCATATTTCAAGTGTGACGTCATATGACGTCATAGGCATATGAAAATCTATAGAACTCAAAATTTCAGCATTTGAAGCATATGTCCTTAAATTTTCATTGCCCTTCGACAATTTCAACATATAGAAATACCCTTGTTAATATTAGAAATACATTATCATATAATGACGTCACGTGACGTCATATGACATTTATTTTCACAAAATATTTAAAACTTCTAGAGACCTATATACTGACTAAATATCAACTTTCTATCCTACATAGGACAGATTTTATAAGCATTTAAAAATTTACGACCTTGGTTCGAATCTTTGATTCGCTATAGAACCATGGACTTTTCGAATTTTGAAAAACGGACACCGGGATGCACAACTAGAGCCGAACATACACATTCTGTGAAATTTTGATGAAAATCGGTCCATAAATAATGGCTGTAGACCGCGAACAAACTTTTTCACCTGACGTCAAATCTGACGTTATGTGACGTCATATGAATATGTAATTCATTGCATCCGAAAGCTCATGGTTTGAAATATTTGCCATAAAATTTTCATTGTTCTGGGCCATTGGCAACATACCGAAATTAACACAAATACAAGAGGAAGAAAAAAAGAATAAGAATAATAAAAAACATAACAAACCCAATATGACTTTCTGCCGAAAGGGCAGAAAGTCCTAATAAAAAACAGTACAAACCCAATAGGACTTTCTGCCGAAAGGGCAGAAAGTCCTAATAATAAAAAAACAGTACAAACCCAATAGGACTTTCTGCCGAAAGGGCAGAAAGTCCTAATTATAATAATAACTAGATGTCATTCGTGAAAACGAATGATAGGACTTTCTGCAAGCTGTGTTAATGCAAAAGCATATTTCATGTTTATGCTGAACAACTGACATTATATTCCGAAATAAGTGCAAATGATAAGAACTAAGTATTTCACTATTTTTAGCTCTGACGTGACATGACGTCATAGGGTACTGAAAATTCTTTTGTTCAAAAGCGTATACTTTACTTTCCTAACTCTGAAATTTTCATTATTCTGAACAACTAGTATCATGTCAAAATCATTGCCCTAAAATGAAAATTAAGAAGTATGCTTATGACGTCACATGACGTAATATGACGTCACGACTCAAGATAAATGTAGGAATTCTGCAGAACTGCAAACTGTGTAAGTTTCAACTTTATATCTCATCCTGAAACTCTTTAATCCTAAAATGAAATTTTCGGTCCTATGTTCGAATCTTATTTCAGCCACAGAACTTCATTCTTTCGGAATTTCGGTAAGCTGAAAGGATATGCACATCTTAGTTTCAAGATGTACCATGTCTGAAAATTTGAAGAAAATTCGACCATAAATGGCGGCTGTAGAGCGCGAACACCATTTTTCACTATTTTAAGCTCAGACGTCACATGACGTAATAGGATGCTGAAGATGCGTTTGTTCAAAATCGCGTAATTTACTGTCATAACTCTGAAATTTTCATTATTCTGAACAACTGGCATCATGTTGAAGTCATTGCCCTAAATTGAAAATTAAGAAGTATGCTTATGACGTCACATGACGTCATATGACGTCACGACTCAAAATATATGTAGGAATTCTGCAGAACTGCAAACTGTGTAAGTTTCAACTTTCTATCTCATCCAGAAGCTCTTTAATCCTAAAATGAAATTTTCGGTCCTATGTTCGAATCTTATTTCAGCCATAGAACTTCGCTTTTTCGGAATTTCGGATAGCTGACAGGATATGCACACCTTAGTTTCAAGATGTACCATCTGTGAAAATTTGAAGACAATCCGACCATAAATGACGGCTCTAGAGCGCGAACACCATTTTTCACTATTTTTAGCTGTGACGTCATATGACGTCATAGGGTGCTGAAGATGCTTTTGTTCAAAATCGCATACTTTACTGTCATAACTCTGAAATTTTCATTATTCTGAACAACTTGCATCAAGCCGAAATCATTGCCCTAAAATGAAAATTAAGAAGTATGCTTATGACGTCACATGACGTCATATGACGTCAGGACACAAAATGTATATAGAAATTCTGCAGAACTGCAAACTGTGTCAGTTTCAACTTTCTATCTCATCCAGAAGCTCTTTAATCCTAAAATGAAATTTTCGGTCCTATGTTCGAATCTTATTTCAGGCACAGAACTTCGGTCTTTCGGAATTTCGGTTAGCTGACAGGATATGCACACCTTAGTTTCATGATGTACCATCTGTGAAAATTTGAAGAAAATTCGACAATAAATGACGGCTGTAGAGCGCGAACACCATTTATCTCTATTTTAAGCTCTGACGTCATGTGACGTCATAGTGTGCTGATGATGCTTTTGTTCAAAGGCGCATACTTTACTGTCATAACTCTGAAATTTTCATTATTCTGAACAACTGGCATCATGTCGAAATCATTGCCCTAATATGAAAATTAAGAAGTATGCTTATGACGTCACATGACGTCATATGACGTCACGAGTCAAAATATATGTAGAAATTCTGCAGAACTGCAAACTGTGTAAGTTCCAACTTTCTATCTCATCCTGAAGCTCTTTAATCCTAAATGGAAATTTTCGGTCCTTTGTTCGAATCTTATTTCCGCCACAGAACTTCGGTCTTTCGGAGTTTCGGTTAGCTGACAGGATATGCACACCTTAGTTTCAAGATGTACCATCTGTGAAAATTTGAAGAAAATCCGACCATAAATGACGGCTGTAGAGCGCGAACGCCATTTTTCACTATTTTTAGCTGTGACGTCATGTGACGTCATAAGGTGCTGAAGATGCTTTTGTTCAAAAGCGCATGCTTTACTGTCATAACTCTGAAATTTTCATTATTCTGAACAACTGGCATCATGTTGAAATCATTGCCCTAAAATGAAAATTAAGAAGTATCCTTATGACGTCACATGACGTCATATGACGTCAGGACTCAAAATGTATGTAGAAATTTTGCAGAACTGCAAAATATGTAAGGTTTAACTTTCTATCTCATCCTGAAGCTCTTTAATCCTAAAATGAAATTTTCGGTCCTATGTTCGAATCTTATTTCAGCCACAGAACTTCGGTCTTTCGGAATTTCGGTTAGCTGACAGGATATGCACACCTTTGATTCAAGATGTACCATCTGTGAAAATTTGAAGAAAATCCGACCATAAATGACGGCTGTAGAGCGCGAACACCATTTTTCACTATTTTTAGCTGTGACGTCATGTGACGTCATAGGGTGCTGAAAATCATTGAAATCAAAATTTCCTCACCTGTCTAATAAGCCATAAAAATTTCATCGTCCTAGGTCCATTGCAACATATAAAAATAAGCGTTTAGTTAGGAACAAAAAAAGAATAATAATAATAATAACTAGATGTCATTCGTGAAAACGAATGATAGGACTTTCTGCAAGCTGTGTTAATGCAAAAAGCAGGAGATAGAAGTTTCATGTAATGACTCACCTCTGCTAGTATTTCATGTTCATGCTGAACAATTGACATTATATTCCGAAATAAGTGCAAATGATAAGAACTAAGTATTTCACTATTTTTAGCTCTGACGTCACATAACGTCATAGGGTGCTGAATATCTTTTGTTCAAAAGCGTATACTTTACTTTCATAACTCTGAAATTTTCATTATTCTGAACAACTGGTATCATGTCGAAATCATTGCCCTAAAATGAAAATTAAATAGTATGCTTATGACGTCACATGACAAAATTTGACGTCACGACTGAAAAGAATTATTAAGAAATTATGAGGAACTGCAATCTGTGTAAGTTTCACATTTCCATCTCATTCTGAAGCTCTTTAATCCTAAAATGAAATTTTCGGTCCTATGTTCGAATCTTATTTCAGCCACAGAACTTCGGTCTTTCGGAATTTCGGTTAGCTGACAGGATATGCACACCTTAGTTTCAAGATGTACCATCTGTGAAAATTTGAAGAAAATCCGACCATAAATGACGGCTGTAGAGCGCGAACACCATTTTTCACTATTTTAGCTGTGACGTCATATGACGACATAGGTGCTGAAGATGCTTTTGTTCAAAAGCGCATACTTTACTGTCATAATTCTGAAATATTCATTATTCTGAACAACTGGCATCATGTCGAAATCATTGCCCTAAAATGAAAATTAAGAAGTATGCCTATGACGTCACATGACGTCGTATGACGTCACCACTCATAATATATGTAGAAATTCTGCAGAACTGCAAACTGTGCAAGTTTCAACTTTCTATCTCATCCTGAAGCTCTTTAATCCTAAAATGAAATTTTCGGTCTTATGTTCGAATCTTATTTCAGCCACAGAACTTCGGTCTTTCGGAATTTCGATTAGCTGACAGGATATGCACACCTTTGATTCAAGATGTACCATCTGTGAAAATTTGTAGAAAATCCGACCGTAAATGACGGCTGTAGAGCGCGAACACCATTTTTCACTATTTTTAGCTGTGACGTCATGTGACGTGATAGGGTGCTGAAAATCATTGAAATCAAAATTTCCTCACGTGACTAATATGCCATAAAAATATTATCGTCCTAGGACTATTGCAACATATAAAAATAAGCGTTTAGTTAGGAAGAAGAAAAGAATAATAATAATAAACATAACAAACCCAATAGGACTTTCTGCTTTAGGCAGAAAGTCCTAACTAGATTTCATTCGTTGATACGAATGATAGGACTTTCTGCTACATTTGTCAAACACTTCAAATCAAGGAAAGTAAAAGGATATGAAATTCCAGCCTTTAACTTGCTTTTGTATGGCGATAACTTAAATAAACTTTGAAAAATAAAGCGTTTAACTTGGGGAATATGGCAAAAGTAACTGAAAATCATTTTTTTATATCGATTTATTTAACTTGGACTATTTTTATAAACTATGTTACAAATCAAATTTATTTAAAATGCTTACAATTCGAATTTCATCCTGTAATAATGGCTGTAGATCGCGTACAAGCTTTTGTAGACAACGTCAAGTTTGATGTTAAGTATCTTAAATATATCAAGTATTTTTTCATGCTCCTTGCAACTTTGCAACATATAGAAATTAACGCGTAGATATATTTACATTCTTTTTGACCTTATGACGTCAAATGACGTTTATCCTCACAGAATATAAATAAGTCTCAAAGACTAATATTCAGTCCAAATATCAACTTTCTAAATCATCTAGAAGCGATTTTATATGTATTTGAAATTTGACGTCAATGATTCGAAACTTTGATTCGCCATAGAACCATTGCCTTTTCGAATTTGAAAAACAGGACCCTGGATACACAACTGGAGCGTTACATATACATTCTGTGAAATTCTGATAAGAATCGGTCCAAAAATAATGGCTGTACACCGCTTTAAACCTTTTTTGTTCTGACGTCAAATCTGACGTGATATAACGTCACATTAATATGAATTACATTGTATTCTAAAGCTCATGGATTGGTGTATATACCATTAGATTTCCATGGTCCTGGGAAGTTAACAACATTTTTAAATTAAAGCGTATATATCAGAAATTATTTTTTACCTTATGACGTCATATGACGTCAAATGACGTTCATCTTCATAGAATGTAAAGCACTCTTAGAGACTTATATACTATCCAAATATTAGATTCCTAATTCATCTGGAAACAATTTTATACGTATTTGAAATTTGACGTCAATGGTTCGAATACTGGATCCGCCATAAAACCTTTGCATTTTCGATTTGGTAAAACGGACACCGGCCTGCACAACTAGACTCTAACATACACATTCTGTGAAATTTTGAAGAAAAACTGCCCAGAAATAATGGCTGTAGACCGCGTACAAACATTTTTAGACGACGTCAAGTTTGACTCAAAACACGTCATAGTCAAATGAAAATTATTGAAATGCAAACTTTTTATCGAACAATGCTATTAAATTTTCAGGTGCTCGAACGTGTACAACATATAAAAATTAAAACGTAATAATTAGAAATTACTTTTCACCTCATGACGTCATATGACGTCATTTGACGTTTATCTTCAGAGAATTTAAAGAAACCCTTGAGACTTATATTCTGTCCAAATATCATCTTTCTAGCTCATTTGTAAGCGATTTTATACGCATTTGAAATTTGACGTCAATGGTTCGAATCTTGGATTCGCTATAAAACCATTGTCTTTTCGAATTTTGAAAAACGGACAATGGGATGCACAACTAGAGCCTAACATACATAACCTGTGAAATTTTGATGAAAATCGGCCCAGAAATAATGGCTGTGGACCGCGTACAAACATTTTTAGACGACGTCAAGTTAGACGTCAAAACACGTCAAAGTCAAATAAATATTTTTGAAATGCAAAATGTTCTATCTGAAGCATATGCTATTAAAATTTCAAGGTGCTCGAATGTTTTCAACATATAAAAATTTACATGTAAAATTTAGAAATTACTTTTCAACTCATGACGTCATATGACGTCATACGACATTCATCTTCTGGTAATCTAAAGAAAACCTAAAGACATATATTCTGTCTAAATATCATCTTTCTAGCTCATCTGTAAGAGATTTTATACACATTTGAAACTTGACGTCAATGGTTCCAATCTTGGATTCGCCATAAAACCTTTGCCTTTTCGAATTTTGAAAAAACGGACAACGGGATGCACAACTAGAGCCTAACATACACATTCTGTGAAATTTTGATGAAAATCGGTCAAGAAATAATGGCTGTAGACCGCGTACAACCTTTTTCACCTGACGTCGAATCTGACGTTATATGACGTCATATGAATATGAAATCCATTGCATCCAAAAGGTCATGGTTTGAAATATATGCCATAAAATTTTCATTGTTCTGAGTCAATGGCAACACCTCGAAATTAACACAAATATAAGAGGAAGAAAAAAAGAATAATAAGAATAACTAGATTTCATTCGTTGATACGAATGATAGGACTTTCTGCTAAAATTGAAAAATATTAAGATTAATTCTGTTAGAAAGAATATATATTATATTCTCTACCTTTTACTTTTTTTTTTCGTATGGACTTCTTTTAGCTTTGACGTCACATGAACTCATAGGGTGCTGAAAATTCTTTTGTTCAAAAGCGCATACTTTACTCTCGTAACTCTGAAATTTTCATTATTCTGAACAACTGGCATCATGTCAAAATCATTGCCCTAAAATGAAAATTAAGAAGTATGCTTATGACGTCACATAACGTCATATGACGTCACGGCTCAAAATATATGTAGAAATTCTGCAGAACTGCAAACTGTGTAAGTTACAACTTTCTATCTCATCCTGAAGCTCTTCAATCATAAAATGAAATTTTTGGTCCTATGTTCGAATATTACTTCAGCCGTGCAGAACTTCGGTTTTTCGGAATTTCGGTAAGCTGGCAGGATATGTACACTTTAGTTTCAAGGTGTACCATCTGTGAAAATTTGAAGAAAATCCGACCATAAATGGCGGCAGTAGAGCGCGAAAACCATTGTTCAATATTTTTAGCTCTGACGTCACATGACATCATAGGGTGCTGAAGATGCTTTTGTTCAAAAGCGCATACTTTACTGTCATAACTCTAAAATCTTCATTATTCTGAACAACTGGCATCATGTCGAAATCATTGCCCTAAAATGAAAATTAAGAAGTATGCTAATGACGTCACATGACGACATTTGACGTCACGACTCAAACTATATTAAGAAATTCTGCAGAACTGCAAACTGTGTAAGTTTCAACTTTCTATCTCATCCTGAAGCTCTTTAATCCTAAAATGAAATTTTTGGTCCTATGTTCGAATCTTATTTCAGCCACAGAACTTCGGTCTTTCGGAATTTCAGTTAGCTTACAGGATATGCACACCTTAGTTTCAAGATGTACCATCTGTGAAAATTTGAAGAAAATCCGACCATAAATGGCCGCTGTAGAGCGTGAACACCATTGTTCACTATTTTTAGCTCTGACGTCATATGACGTCATAGGGTGCTAAAGATGCTTTTGTTCAAAAGCGCATACTTTACTGTCATAACTCTGAAATATTCATTATTCTGAACAACTGGCATCATGTCGAAATCATTGCCCTAAGAAATTAAAAAATGATCATTTTTTATCTCATCCTGAAGCTCTTTAATCCTAAAATGAAATTTTCGGTCCTATGTTCGAATCTTATTTCAGCCACAGAACTTCGGTCTTTCGGAATTTCGGTTAGCTGACAGGATATGCACACCTTAGTTTCAAGATGTACCATCTGTGAAAATTTGAAGACAATCCGACCATAAATGACGGCTGTAGAGCGCGAACACCATTTTTCACTATTTTAGCTGTGACGTCATGTGACGTCATAGGCTGCTGATAATCATTGAAATCAAACTTTCCTCACGTGACTAATAACCCATAAAAATTTCATCGTCCCAGGACTATTGCAACATATTAAAATAAGCGTTTAGTTAGGAAGAAGAAAAGAATAATAATAATAAAAAAATGACGTTACGTGACGTCATATGACGTTTATTTTCACATAATTGTTAGACACCCAGAGACCTACTAACCGACAAAATTTCACCTTTCTTTCTCAAATAGGACAGTTTTTATAAGCACTTAAAAATTGACGTCCTTGGTTCGAATCTTGGATCCGCCATAGATGCTTGGACTTTTCGAATTTTGAAAAACGGACACCGGTTTACACACGGTTTATAAGAATGTAATATACACATTCTGTGAAAATTTGATAAAAATCGGCCCATTAATAATGGCTCTGGACCGTGTACAAACTTTCGTAGTCAATTTCAAATGTGACGTCATATGACGTCATAGGCTTCTGAAAATCATTGAAATCGAAATTTCATTGTCTGAATCATTTGTCTTTAAATTTTTACTGCCCTTCGACAATTTCAACATATAGAAATACTCTTGTTAATATTAGAAATACATTATCATATAATGACGTCACGTGACGTCATATGACGTTCATTTTCACAAAATGTTTAAGACTCCCAGAGACCTATATACTGACCAAATATCACCTTTCTATCTCAAATATGACCGATTTTATAAGCATTTAAAAATTTACGACCTTGGTTCGAATCTTGAATTCGCTATAGAACCATGGACTTTTCGAATTTTGAAAAAGGGACACAGGGATGCACAACTAGAACTTAATATACACATTCTGTGAAAATTTGATGAAAATCGGTTCATAAACAATGGCTGTAGACCGCGTACAAACTTTTGTTGCATATTTCAAGTGTGACGTCATATGACGTCATAGGCATGTGAAATTCATAGAAATCAAAATTTCAGCGTTTGAAGCATTTGTCTTCAAATTTTCATTGCCCTTCGACAATTTCAACATATAGAAATATTCTTGTTAATATTAGAAATACATTATCATATAATGACGTCACATGACGTCATATGACATTTATTTTGACAAAATGTTTAAAACTTCTAGAGACCTATATACTGACTAAATATCAATTTTCTATCTTAAATAAAACAGATTTTATAAGCATTTAAAAATTTACGACCTTGGTTCGAATCTTGGATTCGCTATAGAACCATGGACTTTTCGAATTTTGAAAAACGGACACCGGGATGCACAACTAGAGCCTAACATACACATTCTGTGAAAATTTGATGAAAATCGGTCCAGAAATAATGGCTGTAGACCGCGTACAAACTTTTTCACGTGACGTCAAATCCGACGTTATATGACGTCTTATGAATATAAAATTCATTGGACCCGAAAGCTCATGGTTTGAAATATATGCCATAAAATTTTCATTGTTCTGAGTCAATGGCAACACCTCGAAATTAACACAAATATAAGAGGAAGAAAAAAAGAATAAGAAGAAGAATAACTAGATTTCGTTTGCACGGCAAACGATAGGACTTTCTGCAAACCGCTTAAAACTCAATCAAACTGAAAATTATTAATACGGAATACGCAGAAAATATTAGGTATCTAGAGTGTAACCTATACATTCTTTGAAAATTTTCAAAAAATTCATCAATTTATGTTTCAGATCGCTTACAAACTTTTTGATCCAACGTCTATTCTGAAGTCATATGGTTGTGAATATAATTGCATATGAAAATTCAGCATATTTAATATATATGCCTAAATTTTTTGTAGTTCTGGACCATTGGGATCACACTGAATTTTCTTTCACCAGAAATGAAAACAAATAATAACCCCATGATGTCAAATGACGTCCGGCCTATGAAAATCTGAAGAAAACCTTTAAAATTACAATATGTGTGAATTTCAGCTTTTTATCTCATATGGAATACTCATTCTGATTAAAGTCATCTCCTATATAAACGCTACATAAGACTGTAGGAAGATCGTGTACTTTAGTCAGATTGTACTTAATTTAATTTCGAGGTCACATTTTTTTTAAACTTGGTTTCACCACAGAACCTCGGTCCTTTCAATATTTTGGAAACGAAAGTAAGGATGCACAACAAAATCCTAACTTATACCTTCTGTGAATTTACTAGAAAATCCATTCAAAAATAAATTCTACAGAGCGCGTACAAACGTTTTAAACTGACGTCAAATCTAGCGTCTATGATGTCATATGATATGCTAGTTGTCTTTAACTACAGAATATACCCAGTCGGCAGAAGTTATCGGGCCAATATAGCACTGATATCGGCACCTATGTCTGCACTGTGGATGATTAATACCTCCACAAAATGCTTTGATACAGGAGAAGCCAGACTCCAGGCAGAGCATAGATAAGCACTTGTATACATAGTAGATGATAGCAATCAATAAGTAAATAAAGTCATTTTTTAAAGTGGATAGAGAATCAGTTATGGTTATTTGGCACAGCAGTATAAAAGTGTAGGCACAGTTCTTAGACATTGCACTTCTCTTAGTCGCCATCTGTTTACATTTTATGTTTCAAGTAAATACCATGTATAATATTCAAGTTAATGTTGAGACAAGAAAAAAAAAGCTATTTAACAAAGGGAGATAATTTAACAAGAGGGCCATGATGGCTCTGAATCGCTCACCTGATTATAAATGAGCAACATATGTTGGATTTTTCATATTGACCTACTTTTTGACCCCACATGACCCACTTTTGAATTTGTCCAAGATTTTATGGAAACAGACATTCTGACTAAGTTTCATGAAGATATGGCCAAAAACCTTTTTGACCCCACATGGCCAAAATTCGAACTTGTCCAAGATTTTATGGAAAAAACATTCTGACCAAGTTTCATAAAGATTGGCCAAAAATGGGCCTTGAGTAACAAGGTTTTTTAAGACTTGACCTTGTGACCTACTTTTTGACCCCACATGACCCAATTTCGAACTTGTCCAAGATTTTATGGAGAGAAACATTCTGACCAAGTTTCCTGAGGATTGGGCTAAAAATGTGGCCTCTAGAGTGTAAACAAGATTTTTTAAGATTTGACCTGTGACCTTCTTATTGATCCCTCATGACCCAATTTAACTTGTCCAAGATTTTATTGAGAAAACATTCTGACCAAGTTTCATGAAATTGGCCTAAAAATTGGCCTCTAGATTGTTAACAAGCCAAATTGTTGACGACGCACGACGGACGAAGGGCCGTCACAAAAGCTCACCATTGAGCCCGTTGTGCTCAGGTGAGCTTAAAATGGGACCAGGTAGAGTTACAGTACTTGGACACTGCAGTTTTCCTAGTTGCATCAGATTCTGGTTACATTTTAAATTTCAAGTCAATACATTGTATAATATTTGAGCAATGTTCCGGACAAGAAAAACAAAATTAACCAAAGGGAGATAATGCAAAAATGAAACCAGGGCAATAATTGAAACAACTCAAGTGAAATTTATGACATGCACCTATCCACCTGATTATCAATTCACACACAACATTTGAACCGAGTTGGTTAAGAAATGTAGTTCACATCACAAGATATTTAAAGTCAAATCAGGGGCAATAACTCCGTAACCCTCGTGGGAACGAAGTGAATTTTGCGTCTTGTACCAAGTTGATTCAGGGGCAATAACATCGTAATCCTTGTGGGAATGAAGTGAAATTTGCGTCTTGCACATTTAGTTCTTCTGTCAGGGGTCAAGATAAGCTGCGTATTTGCGTAATTACACAAATAAAATAGATAAAAACCCAATTCTTTTAAAATTCTTGCGTATCAAAAAGCAATTAAAATTAGATTACTCAAATATCCAAAATATTAAAGCGTACTGGTACGCAACATTTTGAAACCCAGTGATGTTTACAAATACTCGTATATGTTTGACTGGTTACTTGCGAATCCGCAAAATAGTCTTCAAACGATTTCCGGTAATTTCCTACTTTGGGTTCCATTCAAGTAAAACATAAATCCAGTCTGTCTTATTTGTTCATCTGACGCTTTTCTATTTGTTTGCTCTTTTCTATTTGTTTGCTTCAAATATGGTTACATAAGGCAGGAAGAAACGGGTAAACGTTTTAAAAAACAACACTGAGTAGATACCTAGCACTGCAAACCAAACATCAGGCATTTGTGTCACAATAATTGAGATCTGGAAGTTGAGATAGAGTTGATAGCATCCAATTCCATGTTAACCAGTAAATAATTTGTTTTAATTCAATATTTAAAGTTTGGGGAAAAAATGATTGAATGTTTTTTTTTATTTAATTTTGAGGAGCTAATGATAAATCCTGCTTATGATAATTGTTAAATTGACATTGTTGCATACAAGAACAGCAGGCATATATACCAGTAAGAACATGTACTGTTATTCAATTAATTAGTAGTGAAAACCCAATTCCTTGAAAAAATTGATGAGTAAATACCCAATTGACCTCAAACCTTATCTGTAGCCCTGTTCTGATAAATATCTATGCCAAGTATCAGGTGAAATGGCTGAAAGTACCGGACAAGATTTTGCTTAAATACCGCATGACCGACTGATCAACCAACTGACTGACTAACCAACCCACCAACAGGGTGATTCTCTTCCATTTGTGCTGGTATACAGGGGTTTTCATTTCAAAACAAAAATAAATCAATAAAAACCTAGTATCATATTAATTAATATAAAATCTTAAGGTTTTTAGAACAGGGTTGCTTGCAAAACTGTTCTAAGGAAGCACACATTTTGGATTTGACAACAGTTTGGGGCTATATTAAGAAATTTTTTATTTATAGATTTCCCTCTTTTTTACTACACAGAGAAAAAAGTCCAAAATTTATTTTCTCTCTTAACACTTTATGGTGACAATTTTCATGTTTATTTCAGACTCAGAACGATTGCGATTAAAACTAAATAAAAATGTATTGAAAATAGATGCTGGAGATATTGTATTTAATAAACTGTAATGAAAACAGATAATAATTATGCAGAAGGCAAATTCCCAATTCATGCTTAGATATTTCGAACCATAACTGGCTGGAAATATATTCCAGCAATAGCCGACAATATATAAATTGAAGGTTTGAGTCCCAGTCTTTTTTTTTTTCCTTTTGTTTTTTTACAGCTAATTGTTGTTTTTTTAATTTCTTTTGCAATATTAAGCATAATATTTTTGCCATAATGAAATCAGTAATTCAAGTACATGTGTGCGTAATATATAAAACACTAAGTTACATGTAAATCAGATCTCTCTCGAGGACACACACTTTAAAAATTAAAATTATGTGCGTCTCCTCGGACGCATGAATATTTCATACATTGAAACTCAAATTATCATGGTTAATGATTTGTCTTAACCGTTTACTCAGTTCAACTTCATAATGGTTTCATAATGGATTTTCCCCATGCGCTTGCGACTAGCCTGTTGATGTGCAACATGCTTTTATTTGCCAACATATCATAATCCCTACTGGGACCTATGTTTACATGCACTGAAATACACACGCGTGTGTATATATTCTCCAAGTACATGATTGAAATCCTTTGCTATTATATAATCTTAACGGAGCTGTATTTCAATAGAGATTTGACTGTTTCGTTACATTTTGGAGTAAACTTAGTTCATGTAAATTTTAACACCAATGAACTAGCAGTATAATTGGACATTTGTTAAGTAAAGATGACCTGTAATTTGATGGTTGTCGCATTACGACAGAATATGTTCAAAATCAAAACCTACAAGATGTAAAAAAGAAAGACCAATGCTGTTTTGGGTTAAACATTATTTCAAATTGCCTACACATACCATCTTTTCTACATCTGTTCAGCATTCTTGTCCTATTTTTTGATAAACAAAAATAAACAAATTTAACAAAGAATCTTACCATATAAGAATATATAAGAAAAAATGAATTCAGGTTTTGAAAAAGACAATAATGTAATGCCCAAGCATTACTAATTTTTCTTACCTTTGTTTTTGTCTTTGGGTTGGATCAATTTGTATCTGCTATTTGCAGCGTCTCTGACAAATCACATAAATTTTGACAGTTGACTGACTTGTCTGCCAGCAAACTAGCCAAATTAATGCATTACGCCAGGAATATTCTCTTCACCTCCGTGTCACATTTGCAATCTGTCTCGATGTAAACATGCCATGTACTGATGTAGGCTACAGTAATCCATTTCTGTAATGTCTGTATTTAGATTTTCAGTGTGATTTAGATGTCATTTCCAGCTTGATTCACTTTTACAAGTTATAATTAAGGTTTATGCCAAGTAAATCCGTTTAATTATTGGTAGAACATTGTATTTTTAAAAGTTTTAATCTGCAAACCCCCTTTTACACGAGGGCGACCATTTTGTTTACATCTTGGGTAGCTCTGTGTACTGTACTGTAATGTACTAGGGTATACTAGATATTGATAAAGAATAGAATTGAAACACCATTAAATTATTGTCATCACTTGTTTAGCTAGTAATATCAATATGATATTAGTAAAAAGTTTATTTTGCAATTTATATGACTAATACATATCTGTGAACTTATATTTTCCGAAAATGCTTCAATTAAGGTGAAAGCGAAAGTAGGATATTTTTCGAATATTCTACAATAGGGTTTTAAATTCCTATTTTTGATGTTACTTCCTTATACTTAAATCAATTTTAAAACTCTAAGTACCAAAGTAATCGTCTTAAAATTCTCTACATCTCACTCGCTTAATGTGAGCCCTTATTTCGAAGAGTTTTAAGATATTAGCCGTACAACTTTGACAACACGGCAGAATCGCTGAAATTCTACATGTTTAAATTCTTATTTTGGATGTAACTTCCTTATACTTTGATCAATTTCAAAACTTAAGGTACCAAAATAATCGTCTGAAAATTCTCTACATTTCACACGCTTTATGTTTAGAATATTTTTAATACTTTTTGAGATACAAGCTCTTAAACCTCCTGAAGAATGAAAAAAATCACCAAAGCTATATGCACGAATTTCGTTTTTTTTCCCATAACTCATAAATCTTTGGCCAATCATTAAACTTTTAGCATCAAAAGAACGGTCAAACATTGCTCTACAAATGATATTCATCATCATATTTTCAAAAATCAAAGGTTTTCGAGATATAAACTGTTAAACACACTGTGGGTTACCAAATTTTCATTTTTCCGCCATAACTCAACCGATTCAACCCCGATCATCAAAAACTAAATATCTTCTGAAAGGTATTTCCAAGCACTACAAATTATACGCATTGTGTCTCGATAGAATATTTACGTTTTTGAGATATTTAAGACCAAAGAAAAAGCCGATAATTGATATATGACCTTGACCTTTGGGATTTTCCGGAAACGGAAGTGACATGGCTCCATAGAATCTAATACTGCATCTTCAGACAAAATTTCAAGCAAATCATACAAAAAATAAAGCCTACAGGGCTTAAAAACCGTTAAGTTTTTATACGAAAGTTTTATTAGCATTATGACGTCATGTGACGTCAAATGGCGTTATCTTTTTAGAATTAAAGAAACCTAGAGACTAATATTCAGTCTAAATATCAGCTTTCTAGCTCTTCTGGAAGCGATTTTATACGCATTTGAAATTTGACGTCATTAGTTCGAATCTTGAATTCGCCATAAAACATTTGCCTTTTCGAATTTGGAAAAACGGACACCGGGATGCACAACTAGAGCCTAACATACACATTTTGTGTAATTTTGATGAAAATCGGTCCAGAAATAATGGCTGTAGACCGCGTACAAACTTTTTCACCCAACGTCAAATCTGACGTCAGATGACGTCATATGAATATGAAATTCATTGCATTCGAAAGCTCATGGTTTGAAATATACGCCATAAAATTTTCATTGTTCTGAGCCATTGGCAACATCTCGAAATTAACACAAATACAAGAGGAAGAAAAAAGAATAAGGACTAGATGTCATTCGTCTAAACGAATGATAGGACTTTCTGCAACCTGTGTTAATGCAAAAAGCAGGAGATAGAAGTTTCATGTAATGACTCACCTCTGGTAGTATTTCATGTTCATGCTGATTAATTGACATTATATTCCGCGAAAAATAAGCGTTTAGTTACGAAGAAAAAAAAAAGTAGCAGTAGTAGTAGTATGCTAATGACGTCATATGACGTCACGACTCAAAATATATGTAGAAATTCTGCAGAACTGCAAACTGTGTAAGTTTCAACTTTCTATCTCATCCCGAAGTTCTTTAGCCCTAAAATGAAATTTTTGGTCCTATGTTCGAATCTTACTACAGCCACAATACTTCGGTTTTTCGGAATTAAGGTTAGCTGACAAAATATTCACACCTTAGTTTCAAGATGTACCATCTGTAAAAATTTGAAGAAAATCTGATCATAACTGGCCGCTGTAGAGCGCGAACACCATTTTTCACTATTTTTAGCTCTGACGTCACGTGACGTCATAGGGTGCTGAAAATGCTGTTGCTTAAAAGCGTATACTTTACTGCAATAACTCTGAAATTTTCATAATTCTGAACAACTGGCATCATGTCGAAATCATTGCCCCAAATTAAAAATAAGTGGTATGCTTATGACGTCCTCTGACGTCACGATTCAAAATATTTGTAGAAATGCTGCAGAACTGCAAACTGTGTAAGTTTCAACTTTCTATCTCATCCTGAAGCTCTTCAATCCTAAAATTAATTTTTGGTCCTATGTTCGAATATTACTTCAGCCACAGAACTTCGGTTTTTCGGAATTTCGGTAAGCTGGCAGGATATGTACACCTTAGTTTCAAGGTGTACCATCTGTGAAAATTAGAAGAGAATCCGACCATAAATGGCCGCTGTAGAGCGCGAAAACCATTTTTCAATATTTTTAGCTCTGACGTCACATGACTTCATAGGGTGCTGAAGATGCTTTTGTTCAAAAGCGCATACTTTACTGTCATAACTCTAAAATTTTCATTATTCTGAACAACTGGCATCATGTCGAAATCATTGCCCTAAAACGAAAATAAAGAAGTATGCTTTTGACGTCACACGACGACATTTGACGTCACGACTCAAAATATATTGAGAAATTCTGCAGAACTGCAAACTGTGTAAGTTTCAACTTTCTATCTCATCCTGAAGTTCTTTAATCCTAAAATGAAATTTTCGGTCCTATGTTCGAATCTTATTTCAGCCACAGAACTTCGGTCTTTCGGAATTTCGGTTAGCTGACAGGATATGCACACCTTAGTTTCAAGATGTACCATCTGTGAAAATTTGAAGAAAATCCGACCATAAATGGCGGCTGTAGAGCGTGAACACCATTTTTCACTATTTTTAACTCTGACGTCATATGACGACATAGGGTGCTGAAGATGCTTTTGTTCAAAAGCGCATACTTTACATTCATAACTCTGAAATTTTCATTATTCTGAACAACTGGCATCATGTCGAAATCATTGCCCTAAAATAAAATTAAGAAGTATGCTTACGACGTCACATGACGTCATATGACGTCAGGAATCAAAATTTATGTAGAAATTCTGCAGAACTGCAAACTGTGTAAGTATCAACTTTCTATCTCATCCTGAAGTTCTTTAATCCTAAAATGAAATTTTCGGTCCTATGTTCGAATCTTATTTCAGCCACAGAACTTCGGTCTTTCGGAATTTCGGTTAGCTGACAGGATATGCACACCATAGTTTCAAGGTGTACCATCTGTGAAAATTTGAAGAAAATCCGACCATAAATGACGGCTGTAGAGCGCTAACACCATTTTTCACTATTTTTAGCTGTGACGTCATGTGACGTCATAGGGTGCTGACAATCACTGAAATCAAAATTTTCTCACGTGTCTAATAACCCATAAAAATTTCATCGTCTTAGGACTATTGCAACATATTAAGATAAGCGTTTAGTTAGGAAGAAGGAAAGAATAATAATAATAAAAAATGACGTCACGTGACGTCATATGATATTTATTTTCACATAATTGTTAAGACACCCAGAGGCCTACTAGCAGACACAATTTCAACTTTCTATCTCAAATAGGACAGTTTTTATAAGCATTTAAAAATTGACGTCCTTGGTTCGAATCTTGGATCCGCCATAGATGCTTGGACTTTTCGAATTTTGAAAAACCGGACACCGGTATACGCAATAAGAACTTAATATACACATTCTGTGAAAATTTGATGAAAATCGGCCCATTAATAATGGCTCTGGATCGTGTACAAACTTTCGTAGTCAATTTCAAATGTGACGTCATATGACGTCATAGGCTTCTGAAAATCATTGAAATCGAAATTTCAGCATCTGAAGCATGCGGCATTAATTTTTCATTGCCCTTCGAAAATTTCAAGATATAGAAATAATCTTGTTAGTATTAGAAATTCATTATCGTAGTCAATTTCAAATGTGACGTCATATGACATTTATTTTCACAAAATCTTTTAAAACTTCCAGAGACCTATATACTGACCCAATACCATCTTTTTATCTCAAATAGGACCGATTTTATAAGAATTTGAAAATTTACGACCTTGGTTCGAATCTTGGAATCGCTATAGCACCTTGACCTTTTCGAATTTTGAAAAACGGACACCGGGATGCACAACTAGAACTTAATATACACATTCTGTGAAAATTTGATGAAAATCGGTTCATAAACAGTGGCTGTAGACAGCGTAAAATCTTTTGTTGCATATTTCCAGTGTGACGTCATATGACGTCATAGGCATATGAATATCATGGAAATCAAAATTTCAGCCGTTTGAAGCATGTATCTTTAAATTTTCATTGCCTTTCGACAATTTCAACATATAGAAATATTCTTGTTAATATTAGAAATACATTATCATATAATGACGTCACGTGACGTCATATGACATATATTTTCACAAAAAAATATCAACTTTCTATCTTAAATAGGACAGATTTTATAAGCATTTTAAAAATTTACGACCTTGGTTCGAATCTTGGATTCGCTATAGAACCATGGAATTTTCGAATTTTGAAAAACGGACACCGGGATGCACAACTAGAACTTAATATACACAATCTGTAAAAATTTGATGCAAATCGGTTCACAAACAATGGCTGTAGACCGCGTACAAACTTTTGTAGCATATTTCAAATGTGACGTCATATGATGTCATAGGCATATGAAAATCATAGAAATCAAATTTTCCTCACGTGACTAATAAGTCATAAAAATTTCATCGACCTAGGAGTATTGCAACATAGAAAAATAAGCGTTTAGTTAGGAAGAAAAAAAGAATAACTAGATGTCATTCGTCTAAACGAATGATAGGACTTTCTGGAACCTGTGTTAATGCAAAAAGCAGGAGATAGAAGTTTCATGTAATGACTCACCTCTGGTAGTATTTCATGTTCATGCTGATTAATTGACATTATATTATAAATAAGCGTTTAGTTACGAAGAAAAAAAAATAAGTAGCAGTAGTAGTAGTATGCTTATGACGTCATATGACGTCACGACTCAAAATATATTAAGAAATTCTGCAGAACTGCAAACTGTGTAAGTTTCAACTTTCTATCTCATCCCGAAGTTCTTTAGCCCTAAAATGAAATTTTTGGTTCTTTGTTCGAATCTTACTTCAGCCACAATACTTCGGTTTTTCGGAATTAAGGTTAGCTGACAAAATATTCACACCTTGGTTTCAAGATGTACCATTTGTAAAAATTTGAAGAAAATCTGATCATAAATGGCGGCTGTAGAGCGCGAACACCATTTTTCACTATTTTTAGCTCTGACGTCACGTGACGTCATAGGGTGCTGAAAATGCTGTTGCTTAAAAGCGCATACTTTACTGCAATAACTCTGAAATTTTCATTATTCTGAACAATTGGCATCATGTCGAAATCATTGCCCCAAATTAAAAATAAGTGGTATGCTTATGACGTCCTCTGACGTCACGATTCAAAATATTTGTAGAAATAATGCAGAACTGCAAACTGTGCAAGTTTCAAAATTTCTATCTCATCCTGAAGCTCTTTAATCCTAAAATGAAATTTTTGGTCCTATGTTCGAATATTACTTCAGCCACAGAACTTCGGTTTTTCGGAATTTTGGTAAGCTGGCAGGATATGTACACCTTAGTTTCAAGGTGTACCATCTGTGAAAACTACAAGAAAATCCGACCATAAATGGCGGCAGTAGAGCGCGAACACCATTGTTCAATATTTTTAGCTCTGACGTCACATGACGTCATAGGGTGATGAAGATGCTTTTGTTCAAAAACGCATACTTTACTGTCATAACTCTAAAATCTTCATTATTCTGAACAACTGGCATCATGTCGAAATCATTGCCCTAAAATGAAAATTAAGAAGTATGCTTATGACGTCACATGACGACATTTGACGTCACGACTCAAAATATATGTAGAAATTCTGCAGAACTGCAAACTGTGTAAGTTTCAACTTTCTATCTCATCCTGAAGCTCTTTAATCCTAAAATGAAATTTTCGGTCCTATGTTCGAATCTTATTTCAGCCACAGAACTTCGGTCTTTCGGTTAGCTGACAGGATATGCACACCTTAGTTTCAAGATGTACCATCTGTGAAAATTTGAAGACAATCCGACCATAAATGGCGGCTGTAGAGCGTGAAACCATTTTTCACTATTTTTAGCTGTGACGTCATATGACGTCATAGGGTGCTGAAGATGCTTTTGTTCAAAAGCGCATACTTTAATGTCATAACTCTGAAATATTCATTATTCTGAACAACTGGCATCATGTCGAAATCATTGCCCTAAAATAAAAATTAAGAAGTATGCTTATGACGTAACATAACGTCATATGACGTCACGACTCAAAATATATGTAGAAATTCTTCAGAACTGCAAACTGTGTAGGTTTCAACTTTCTATCTCATCCTGAAGCTCTTTAATCCTAAAATGAAATTTTCGGTCCTATGTTCGAATTTTATTTCAGTCACAGAACTTCGGTCTTTCGGAATTTCGGTTAGCTGACAGGATATGCACACCTTAGTTTCAAGATGTACCATCTGTGAAATTTTGAAGACAATCCGACCATAAATGGCGGCTGTAGAGCATGAACACCATTTTTCACTATTTTTAGCTCTGACGTCATATGACGTCATAGGGTGCTGAAGATGCTTTTGTTCAAAAGCGCATACTTTACTGTCATAACTCTGAGATATTCATTATTCTGAACAACTGGCATCATGTCGAAATCATTGCCCTATATAAAAATTAAGAAGTATGCTTATGACGTAACATAACGTCATATGACGTCACGACTCAAAATATATGTAGAATTCTGCAGAACTGCAAACTGTGTAAGTTTCAACTTTCTATCTCATCCTGAAGCTCTTTAATCCTAAAATGAAATTTTCGGTCCTATGTTCGAATCTTATTTCAGCCACAGAACTTCGGTCTTTCGGAATTTCGGTTAGCTGACAGGATATGCACACCTTAGTTTCAAGATGTACCATCTGTGAAAATTTGAAGACAATCCGACCATAAATGACGGCTGTAGAGCGCGAACACCATTTTTCACTATTTTTAGCTGTGACGTCATGTGACGTCATAGGCTGCTAATAATCATTGAAATCAAAATTTCCTCACGTGACTAATAACCCATAAAAATTTCATCGTCCTAGGACTATTGCAACATATTAAAATAAGCGTTTAGTTAGGAAGAAGAAAAGAATAATAATAATAATAAAATGACGTCACGGGACGTCATATGACGTTTATTTTCACATAATTGTTAGACACCCAGAGACCTACTAACTGACAAACTTTCAACTTTCTATCTCAAATAGGACAGTTTTTATAAGCATTTAAAAATTGACGTCCTTGGTTCGAATCTTGGATCCGCCATAGATGCTTGGACTTTTCGAATTTTGAAAAACGGACACCGGTATACACAATAAGAACGTAATATACACTTCTGTGAAAATTTGATGAAAATCGGCCCATTAATAATGGCTCTGAACCGTGTACAAACTTTCGTAATCAATTTCAAATGTGACGTCATATGACGTCATAGGCTTCTGAAAATCATTAAATTGGAATTTCAGCGTCTGAGTCATGTGTCGTTAAATTTTCATTGCCCTTCGACAATTTCAACATATAGAAATACCCTTGTTAATTAGAAATACATTATCATATAATGACGTCACGTGACGTCATATGACGTTTATTTTTACAAAATGTTTAAGACTCCCAGAGACCTATATACTGACCAAATATCACTTTTCTATCTCAAATAGGACCGATTTTGTGAGCATTCAAAAATTTACGACCTTGGTTCGAATCTTGGATTCGGAATAGAACCATGGACTTTTCGAATTTTAGAAAAACGGACACCGAGATGCACAACTAGAACTTAATATACACATTCTGTGAAAATTTGATGAAAATCGGTTCATAAACAATGGCTGCAGACCGCGTACAAACTTTTGTTGCATATTTTCAAGTGTGACGTCATATGACGTCATAGGCATATGAAAATCATAGAAATCAAAATTTCAGCGTTTGAAGCATGTGTCATTAAATTTTCATTGCCCTTCGACAATTGAAACATATAGAAATATTCTTGTTAATATTAGAAAATACATTTCATATATGACGTCACGTGACGTCATATGACATTTATTTTCACAAAATTTTTTAAAACTTTAGAGACCTATATACTGACTAAAAATCAACTTTCTATCTTAAATAGGACAGATTTTATAAGCATTTAAAAATTTACGACCTTGGTTCGAATCTTGGATTCGCTATAGAACCATGGACTTTTCGAATTTTGAAAAAACGGGGACACGGGATGCACAACTAGAACTTAATATACACAATCTGTGAAATTTTTATGAAAATCGGTTCACAAACAATGGCTGTAGACCACGTACAAACTTTTGTAGCATATTTCAAATGTGACGTCATATGACGTCATAGGCATATGAAAATCATAGAAATCAAAATTTCAGCGTTTTGAAGCATGTGTCATTAATTTTCATTGCCCTTCGACATTGAAACATATAGAAATATTCTTGTTAATATTAGAAATACATTATCATATAATGACGTCACGTGACGTCATATGACATTTATTTTCACAAAATTTTTTAAAACTTCTAGGACCTATATACTGACTAAAAATCAACTTTCTATCTTAAATAGGACAGATTTTATAAGCATTTAAAAATTTACGACTTGGTTCGAATCTTGGATTCGCTATAGAACCATGGACTTTTCGAATTTTGAAAAAACGGACCCGGGGATGCACAACTAGATCTTAATATACACAATCTGTGAAAATTTGATGAAAATCGGTTCACAAACAATGGCTGTAGACCGCGTACAAACTTTTGTAGCATATTTCAAATGTGACGTCATATGACGTCATAGGCATATGAAAATCATAGAAATCAAAATTTCCTGACGTGGCTAATAATTCATAAAAATTTCATCGTCCTAGGAGTATTGCAACATAGAAAAATAAGCGTTTAGTTAGGAAGAAAAAAAGAATAATAATAATAAGAAGAAGAAGAATAAACAGTACAAACCCAATAGGACTTTCTGCTTTAGGCAGAAAGTCCTAATAAGAAGAAGAAGAAGAATAAACAGTACAAACCCAATAGGACTTTCTGCTTTAGGCAGAAAGTCCTAATAAGAAAAAGAAGAAGAAGAATAAGAATAACTAGATGTCATTCGTCTAAACGAATGATAGGACTTTCTGCAACCTGTGTTAATGCAAAAAGCAGGAGATAGAAGTTTCATGTAATGACTCACCTCTGGTAGTATTTCATGTTCATGCTGAACAATTGACATTATATTCCGCGAAAAATAAGCGTTTAGTTACGAAGAAAAAAAATAATAAGTAGCAGTAGTAGTAGTATGCTTATGACGTCATATGACGTCACGACTCAAATATATATTAAGAAATTATGCAGAAGTGCAAACTGTGTAAGTTTCAACTTTCTATCTCATCCCGAAGTTCTTTAACCGTAAAATGAATTTTTTTTGGTCCTATGTTCGGAATCTTTTTTCAGCCACAAAACTTCGGTTTTTCGGAATTAAGGTTAGCTGACAAAATATTCACACCTTAGTTTCAAGATGTACCATCTGTAAAAATTTGAAGAAATCTGATCATAAATGGCGGCTGTAGAGCGCGAACACCATTTTCACTATTTTTAGCTCTGACGTCACGTGACGTCATAGGGTGCTGAAAAATGCTGTTTCTCCAAAAGCGCATACTTTACTGCAATAACTCTAAAATTTTCATTATTCTGAACAACTGGCATCATGTCGAATCATTGCCCCAAATTAAAAATAATGTGGTATGCTTATGAGGTCCTCTGACGTCACGATTAAAAATATTTGTAGAAATGCTGCAGAACTGCAAACTGTGTAAGTTTCAACTTTCTATCTCATCCTGAAGCTCTTTAATCCTAAAATGAAATGTTCGGTCCTATGTTCGAATCTTATTTCAGCCACAGAACTTCGGTCTTTCGGAATTTCGGTTAGCTGACAGGATATGCACACCTTAGTTTCATGATGTACCATCTGTGAAAATATAAGAAAATCCGACCATAAATAACGGCTTTATAGCGCGAACACCATTTTTCACTATTTTTAGCTGTGACGTCATGTGACGTCAAAGGGTGCTGACAATCAATGAAATCAAAATTTCCTTACGTGACTTATAACCCCCTTAAAATTTCATCGTCCTAGGACTATTGCAACATATTAAAATAAGCGTTTAGTTAGGAAGAAGAAAAGAATAATAATAATAAAATGACGTCACGTGACGTCATATGACATTTATTTTCACAAAAATATTTAAGACTCTTAGAGACCTATATACTGACCAAATATCACTTTTCTATCTTAAATAGGACCGATTTTAAAAGAATTTGAAAATTTACGACCTTGATTCGAATCTTGAATTCGCTATAGAACCTTGGACTTTTCGAATTTTAAAAATCGGACACCGGGATGCACAACTAGAACTTAATATACACAATCTGTGAAAATTTGATGAAAATCGGTTCATTAATAATGGCTCTAGCCCGCGTACAAACTTTTGTAGCTTATTTCACTTGTGACGTCTATTGACGTCATAGAGATATGAAAATCATAGAAATCAAAATAACATCTCTTGGAGAATATTACATCAAAATTTCATTGCCTTGGACCATATTAACATATATAATTATGTGTTTAAAAATTATAAATTTGATGACGTCATTTGACGTCACAAGACGTCCATTTTCACAAAATATTTAAATATATCACAGATCTATATACTGACAAAATATCAACCTTCTGTCTCATTTAGGGACGATTTTATGAGCATTAATCAATTTGACGTCCTTGGTTTGAATCTTGCATTTGCCACACAACCTTGGGCTTTTCGAATTTTAAAAGACGGACAACTGGTTGCACAATTTAAAGTTAATATACACATTCTGTGAAAATTTGATAAAAATCGGTTCATTAATTATGGCTGTACACCGCGTACAAACTTTTATAGCAATTGCCAAGTGTGACGTCAATATGACGTCATAGGCATATGAAAATTATATAATTTTTAATTACGCATATGAATAATATGCCATCGAAATTTCATTCTCCTAGGACGATTGCAACATATGAAAATCCTTGAGGAAGTAAAGAATAATAATAATAATAACTAGATGTCATTCGTTTAAACGAATGATAGGACTTTCTGCAACATCTGCTTTATATAGTATATATAGAAGATGACATAATAGATAATCTGTCCAAATTGCAACTTTCTATCTCTCTATTTCTATATAAAATAGCACAAATAGAACACATTCTGTGAATTTTAATAAAAGTCCGCCCATATCTTGCACATGTAGTTTACATACAACATTTATACTATGTCATATGACATGAAAGAAAAATGAAACAGTGTTCAAATGTAAGTTTCTAACTTTCATCACACATAGAATTTCATCACTCCAGCTCAGTTGTAACCTTGTTTAATTTTAGCCTCATT
>CM037793.1:3803123-3853123 GCA_021229015.1 Solen grandis | reverse complement strand
CAACATAGCCCTTTATGATTTCCTAAGGATAAATCATATAAGAAACCGTATGCAATGTGACTTAAATCTGTCTACTAGCTTATGATTTTTCGATTGACATGATTATACAAATACATTAAGCACTAAACAATTAGATATCAAATATTTACCTTTAAGTGAGAGATATAACGTACCATGTTACAATGAAACCTTAAAATGGTAAAAGGGAAATAGTTATTATTAAACTACTGTTAAACCCCTAATTTGATTAAAGAATTATCTCCCTTATTTGTTTCGGAAATTTCAAACATTTGTTTGTAGTAGAGTGTATAATCAATGCCTGGAACTTTGAACTCTCTCAAATAATTGTCCACATACATTATACAAGAGTGTATTAAAACATCAAATTAACAAACTGTCAATTTCAAACAGCAATGAGTGATTAAATATGCATCTCATTACAGCAGACAAATAAACCAGCCATCAGTAGTTACCTTATTCGTCATGTTGAAATACACTAATACTTTAATGTATACAGAATTAAAATGCTAAAAGGCATGCAGACCTCATTGAACACACCATATATTAAATATATGTATTATGTATCTTTTTCCGACAGAAGGGAAGTCAAACAAGAAATATATTTAAAAATATTCGGCGTAAGAAAAAACAACAACAGCAAAGATATGAAAGTAACAGAAAGTAAACGTGTTACAATATAATATGGTCTGGGATTTTTAAAAAAAAATGCTAGAAAACGTATTTTTCGCTAAATTTATGAAATGCAACATACTAGCCAGGAAAAGAGAAGACAGGGAAAAAATTGCAATATAAGCGAAACCTAAAAAAAATAATAGATAATGCCACCAGTGGGACTCGATCTCGGGGCCCTTAGTTTCGCAAACGAGCACCTAACCAGCTGGTGCTATTTATTGCTTGTTAACTAACTGATGCACTACGGGTTTTTGTGACTTAGATGAACGAGTCAACCATCAAGGTTAAGACTCACAAATGTTTACATTTTCAACTATTTCTTTTATGTTTGAATTATTCAACATGTTGTTTTTCATGTTTAAATAGGTAGATTAAATTGCTATTTGCCAATTAACAACCATGCAGAAAGATATGCACCCTGAAACATACATTTTATGATGGAAAATCCTAAAATAATTTATGCAAACCAAATGATTGAGTGATCTTCACTTGTTAACAAAGATTACATTGGTTCAAGAAATAGGTCAAAATCCATTTTATACAGCTAACGCCGAAGAAGAGAAAAGGTCATGGTGTACCAAGATCGATCACCTGAGGGCCTTATCCTTAATATGCAAGATTGGGCCAAATATTATGGCCTCTATGATGTTCACAAGGTTTTCCAAGTATTGGATCCAGTGTCATACAGTTTGGCCCAAAGCGTCCCATTTTCGAACTCATCAACAAAAATTCTCATCAAGTTATGTGACTATTGGGCCAAAATGTAGTATATAGGGTGTTCACAGAGTTTTCCAAGGAGTTGACCTACCAATTGTCCCCCATTACCAATTTTCGAAGTAACGGATAATCATTCTGACAAAGTTTTGTGAAGATTACACTAAACATGTGGGCTCTAGGGTTTAGGAGACCTAAGTTTTTACCCATGTAACCCTGTTTCTACCTCACCAAATCATAAATGCACCAGGTTTTGTCAGGATTGGATTAAAGCTGTATCTTCTAGAGTTTAAACAAACAAATTGTTGACGCCGGACAACGGACAAAGAGAGAACTTAAAGACACATTCAGAGTGTTATATACCCACCGCTTTAAGTGGACATGTGCAGTCGATTCCTATCTTCACAATGGGATTCGGACATTGAACCTGTTCAAGGAGCTCACACAGATCCGGGTACTTGCATGAGCCGAAGTTATCAATACAGAGTAGCTTAACGTATTTCCCGAGGACTTTTTTCTCTATTAACACATCTCCCTGTGACAAATGAATGACATAAAATGAATTTGTTTTTATCATTAAATGTATTCTTTTCAATTTAAATTAAATGCAATGTATGAATCTGTAAGTTGGTTTCTAAAAGCAGGTTAACTGCTTAATATGGGTAATCGCAACCAGAGGTTAAATTGTATAACTATTTAAACGTCGATTTCACTGATACTTGATTTGTAAACTAATTAACTTTTTAGAGTTTTATATTTTACACATTTGTGTAAATAAACACACACTACCTGTTACCAAAACTACATTTCACTTTACCGCAAAAACACAGATGCTTATGCAACAAAAAAATCTGAAACAGACTTATATAATGGAGCATAATTATCCTAACATTATTGCGTTCATACAACATAAATAGAGGGAGGCGACCCGTCTCAATCCAAATATTTCTGACTGGATAGCGAGAAAACCGGACGAACGGAGACCGGATAAATATTTCGTTTGATTTTCTTAAAAAGCAACAATACTAACAATGAAAGTTAACATTGAGCGTGAAAATAATGTGTACTTACCATCAGGGGGCTACCAATTAGCGACCTAATCTGAAAGTTGGCTTCTACATTTAGGGGACCGGGGAAGTTCAGCGGGTCTGTGGTCACGGATAGAGATTGGATATCAACTAGAGACGGGTGGTCAGCACAGTCAAAAAATGAAAATGACTTCAGCTTGACTGGACCCTTTTGTATGGTATGCTGAAATGAAATGGATTATATTAGCATCTAGAATATTCTTTTACCTGTTCGTAAAGAATGGTAAGCAGCAAACTAATGTGTTATTACGGCTTTCCGAAATAAGCAAACGGAGAGCCGCTTCGTTTGTATCTTAAACAAACGACTCCTAGTTACGGCTTTCCGCAATCTTGCGGAAAACGTATAGGGTTTGTTATGTTTATTACGGCTTTCCGCAAACCTGCGGAAAACGTATAGGGTTTGTTATGTTTATTAGGACTTTCTGCCCTTTCGGCAGAAAGTTCTCTTGGGTTTGTACTGTTTTTTTTTAGGTTTTGCCTAAAGCAGAAAGTCCTATTGGGTTTGTTATGTTTTTATTAGGACTTTCTGCCTAAAGCAGAAAGTCCTATTGGGTTTGTTATGTTTATTAGGACTTTCTGCCCTTTCGGCAGAAAGTCCTTTGGTTTGGTTTTTTTTTATTTTAGGACTTTCTGCCTACTGGCAGAAAGTCCTATTGGGTTTGTTATGTTTTTTTATTCTTCTTATTCTTTTTTTCTTCCAAACTGAGCGTTAATTTAAGCATGTTGCAATGGTCCCAGGGCCATGAAATTTTTATGGCATATACTTGATGCGATGAAATTTTGATTTCTATGATTTTCATATGCCTATGACTTCATATGACGTCACATTTGAAATATGCTACAAAAGTTTGTACGCGGTCTACAGCCATTGTTTGTGAACCGATTTTCATCAAATTTTCACAGATTGTGTATATTAAGTTCTAGTTGTGCATCCCGGTGTCTGTTTTTTCAAAATTCGAAAAGTCCATGGTTCTATAGCGAATCCAAGATTCGAACCAAGGTCGTAAACTTTTTAAATGCTTATAAAATCTGTCCTATTTAAGATAGAAAGTTGATATTTAGTCAGTATATAGGTCTCTAGAATTTTTAAAAATTTGGTGAAAATAAATGTCATATGACGTCACGTGACGTCATTATATGATAATGTTTTTCTAATATTAACAGGAGTATTTCTATATGTTGAAATTGTCGAAGGGCAATGACAATTTAATGACACATGCTTGAATCCCTGAAAGTTTGATTTTTATGATTTTCATAAGCCTATGACGTCATATGACGTCACACTTGAAATATGCAACAAAAGTTTGTACGCGGTCTACAGCCATTGTTTATGAACCGATTTTCATCAAATTTTCAGAGAATGTGTATATTAAGTTCTAGTTGTGCATCCCGGTGTCCGTTTTTCAAAATTTGAAAAGTCCAAGGTTCTATAGCGATTCCAAGATTCGAAGCAAGGTTGTAAATTTTCAAATTCATATAAAATCGGTCCTATTTGAGATAGAAAGATGATATTGGGTCAGTATATAGGTCTCTGGGAGTCTAAAACATTTTGTGAAAATAAATGTCATATGACGTCACGTGACGTCATTATGTGATAATGAATTTCTAATTCTAACAAGATTATTTCTATATGTTGAAATTTTCGAAGAGCAATGAAAATTTAATGCCGCATGCTTCAGATGCTGAAATTTCGATTTCAATGATTTTCAGAAGCATATGACGTCATATGACGTCACATTTGAAATTGACTACGAAAGTTTGTACACGGTACAGAGCCATTATTAATGGGCCGATTTTCATCAAATTTTCAGAGAATGTGTATATTAAGTTCTAGTTGTGCATCCCTGTGTCCGTTTTTCAAAATTTGAAAAGTCCAAGGTTCTATAGCGATTCCAAGATTCGAACCAAGGTTGTAAATTTTCAAATTCTTATAAAATCGGTCCTATTTGAGATAGAAAGATGATATTGGGTCAGTATATAGGTCTCTGGGAGTCTAAAACATTTTGTGAAAATAAATGTCATATGACGTCACGTGACGTCATTATATGATAATGAATTTCTAATTCTAACAAGATTATTTCTATATGTTGAAATTTTCGAAGAGCAATGAAAATTTAATGCCGCATGCTTCAGATGCTGAAATTTCGATTTCAATGATTTTCAGAAGCATATGACGTCATATGACGTCACATTTGAAATTGACTACGAAAGTTTGTACACGGTCCAGAGCCATTATTAATGGGCCGATTTTCATCAAATTTTCAGAGAATGTGTATATTAAGTTCTAGTTGTGCATCTCGGTGTCCGTTTTTCAAAATTCGAAAAGCACAAGGTTCTATGGCGAATGCAAGATTCAAACCAAGGACGTCAAATTGATAAATGCTCATAAAATCGTGCCTAGATGGGACAGAAGGTTGATATTTTGTCAGTATAAAGATATCCGATAGATTTAATTATTTTGTGAAAATGGACGTCTTGTGACGTCACGTGACGGCATTATATGATAATGTATTTCTAATATTAACAAGAATATTTCTATGTGTTGAAATTGCCAAAGGGCAATGAAAATTCAATGACAAATGATTCAGATGCTGAAATTTTGATTTCAATGATTTTTAGAAGCCTTTGACGTCATATGACGTCACATTTGAAATTGACTACGAAAGTTTGTACACGGTCCAGAGCCATTATTAATGGGCTGATTTTTATCAAATTTTCACAGAATGTGTATATTACGTTCTTATTGTGTATACCGGTGTCTGTTTTTCAAAATTCGAAAAGTCCAAGCATCTATGGCGGATCCAAGATTCGAACCAAAGACGTCAATCCTTAAATGCTTATAAAACTGTCCTATTTGAGATAGAAAGGTGAAATTTTGTCAGTTAGTAGGTCTCTGGATATCTAACAATTATGTGAAAATAAACGTCATATGACGTCACGTGACGTCATTTTTTTTATTATTATTATTATTATTTTCTTCTTCCTAACTAAACGCTTATTTTAATATGTTGCAATAGTCCTAGGACGATGAAATTTTTATGGGTTATTAGCCACGTGAGGAAATTTTGATTTCAATGATTATCAGCAGCCTATGACGTCACATGACGTCACAGCTAAAAATAGTGAACAATGGTGTTTGCGCTCTACAGCCGTCATTTATGGTCGGATTGTCTTCAAATTTTCACAGATGATACATCTTGAAACTAAGGTGTGCATATCCTGTCAGCTAACCGAAATTCCGAAAGACCGAAGTTCTGTGGCTGAAATAAGATTCAAACATAGGACCGAACATTTTATTTTAGGATTAAAGAGCTTCAGGATGAGATAGAAAGTTGAAACTTACACAGTTTGCAGTTCTGCAGAATTTCTTAATATATTTTGAGACGTGACGTCAAATGTCGTCATGTGACGTCATAAGCATACTTCTTAATTTTCATTTTAGGGCAATGATTTCGACATGATGCCAGTTGTTCAGAATAATGAAAATTTCAGAGTTATGACAGTAAAGTATGCGCTTTTAAACAAAAGCTTCTTCAGCACCCTATGACGTCATATGACGTCAGAGCTAAAAATAGTTAAAAATGGTGTTGACGCTCTACAGCCGTCATTTATGGTCGGATTTTCTTCAAATTTTCACAGATGGTACATCTTGAAACTAAGGTGTGCATATCCTGTCAGCTAACCGAAATTCTGAAAGACCGAAGTTCTGTGGCTGAAATAAGATTCGAACATAGGACCGAAAATTTCATTTTAGGATTAAAGAGCTTCGGGATGAGATAGAAAGTTGAAACTTACACAGTTTGCAGTTCTGCAGAATTTCTTCATACATATTGAGACGTGACGTCAAATGTCGTCATGTGACGTCATAAGCATACTTCTTAATTTTCATTTTAGGGCAATGATTTCGACATGATGCCAGTTGTTCAGAATAATGAATATTTCAGAGTTATGACAGTAAAGTATGCGCTTTTAAACAAAAGCTTCTTCAGCACCCTATGACGTCATATGACGTCAGAGCTAAAAATAGTGAAAAATGGTGTTCACGCTCTACAGCCGCCATTTATGGTCGGATTTTCTTCAAATTTTCACAGATGGTACATCTTGAAACTAAGGTGTGCATATCCTGACAGCTTACCGAAATTCCGAAAGACCGAAGTTCTGTGGCTGAAATAAAATTCGAACATAGGACCGAAAATTTAATTTTAGGATTAAAGAGCTTCAGGATGAGATAGAAAGTTGAAACTTACACAGTTTGCAGTTCTGCAGAATTTCTTAATATATTTTGAGACATGACGTCAAATGTCGTCATGTGACGTCATAAGCATACTTCTTAATTTTCATTTTTGGGCAATGATTTCGACATGATGCCAGTTGTTCAGAATAATGAAGATTTTAGAGTTATGACAGTAAAATATGCGCTTTTGAACAAAAGCATCTTCAGCACCCTATGACGTCATGTGACGTCAGAGCTAAAAATATTGAACAATGGTGTTAGCGCTCTACTGCCGCCATTTATGGTCGGATTTTCTTCTAATTTTCACAGATGGTTCACCTTGAAACTAAGGTGTACATATTCTGCCAGCTTACCGAAATTCCGAAAAACCGAAGTTCTGTGGCTGAAGTAATATTCGAACATAGGACCAAAAATTTCATTTTAGGATTGAAGAGCTTCAGGATGAGATAGAAAGTTGAAACTTACACAGTTTGCAGTTCTGCATTATTTCTACAAATATTTTAAATCGTGACGTCAGAGGACGTCATAAGCATACCACTTATTTTTAATTTGGGGCAATGATTTCGACATGATGACAAATGTTCAGAATAATGAAAATTTCAGAGTTATTGCAGTAAAGTATGCGCTTTTGAGCAACAGCATTTTCAGCACCCTATGACGTCACGTGACGTCAGAGCTGAAAATAGTGAAAAATGGTGTTCGCGCTCTACAGCCGCCATTTATGATCAGATTTTCTTCAAATTTTTACAGATGGTACATCTTGAAACTAAGGTGTGAATATTTTGTCAGCTAACCTTAATTTCGAAAAACCGAAGTATTGTGGCTGAAGTAAGATTTGAACATAGGACCAAAAATTTCATTTTAGGGCTAAAGAACTTCGGGATCAGATAGAAAGTTGAAACTTACACAGTTTGCAGTTCTGCAGAATTTCTTAATATATTTTGAGTCGTGACGTCATATGACGTCATAAGCATACAACTACTACTGCTACTTATTTTTTTTTCTTCGTAACTAAACGCTTATTTTTCGCGGAATATAATGTCAATTAATTAGCATGAACATGAAATACTACCAGAGGCGAGTCATTACATGAAACTTCTATCTCCTGCTTTTTGCATTAACACAGGTTGCAGAAAGTCCTATCATTCGTTTAGACGAATGACATCTAGTTATTATTCTTTTTTTCTTCCTAACTAAACGCTTATTTTTCTATGTTGCAATACTCCTAGGACGATGAAATTTTTATGACTTATTAGTCACGTGAGGAAATTTTGATTTCTATGATTTTCATATGCCTATGACGTCATATGACGTCACATTTGAAATATGCTACAAAAGTTTGTACGCGGTCTACAGCCAATGTTTGTGAACCGATTTTCATCAAATTTTCACAGAATGTGTATATTAAGTTCTAGTTGTGCATGCCCGTGTCCGTTTTTCAAAATTCGAAAAGTCCATGGTTCTATAGCGAATCCAAGATTCGAACCAAGGTCGTAAATTTTTAAATGCTTATAAATTCTGTCCTATTTAAGATAGAAAGTTGATATTTAATCAGTAAGTTTTAAAATTTTGTGAAAAAAATGTCATATGGTTTATAATGTATTTCTAATATTAACAAGAATATTTCTATATGTTGAAATTGTCGAAGGGCAATGAAAATTTAAAGACACATGCTTCAAATGCGGAAATTTTGATTTCTATGATTTTCATATCTCTATGACGTCATATGACGTCACACGTGAAATAAGCTACAAAAGTTTGTACGCGGTCCAGAGCCATTATTAATGAACCGATTTTCATCAAATTTTCACAGAATGTGTATATTAAGTTCTAGTTGTGCATCCCGGTGTCCGTTTCTCAAAATTCGAAATTGCCAAGGTTCTATAGCGAATCCAAGATTCGAACCAAGGTCGTAAATTTTCAAATGCTTATAAAATCAGTCCTATTTGAGATAGAAAGTTGATATTTGGTCAGTATGTAGGTCTCTCGGAGTCTTAAAAATATTTTGAAAATTTGCATCATATGACGTCACGTGACGTCATTATATGAAAATATATTACAAAATTTAATGGCATGTTTACACATAATTTATTTAATAATTTTTTAAGCATATGACGTCATATGACGTCACACTTGACATATTCTACAAAAGTTTGTACGCGGTCTACAGCCATTACTTATAAACCGATGTTCATCAAATTTTCACAGAATGTGTATATTAAGATCTAGTTGTGCATCCCGCTATCCGTTTTTTCAAAATTCTAAAAGACCATGGTTCTATGGAGAATCCAAGATTCGAACCGAGGTCGTTAATTTTCAAATGCTTATAAAATCGGTCCCATATGAGATAGAATATTGATATTTGAACATTGTGTAGAATTATGGATGACTGAACGATTTTGTGAAAATGAACGTCATGTGACGTCAGATGACGTCAATACATGAAAATCTATTTCTAATATTTACAAGAAAATTTCTATATGTTAAAATGGTCCATGGAAATGGAAATTATATGACATTTTGCTTCAAATGTGGATATTTTTAATTCTACAGTTTTCATATGCCTATGACGTCATATGACGTTACACTTGCCAGATACTACAAAAGTTTGTACGCGGTCTACAGCCATTGTTTATAAACCGATTTTCATAAAAATTTCACAGAAAGTGTATATTAGGTTATAGTTGAGCATCCCGTTGTCCGTTCTTCCAAATTCAAAAATGCAAAGGTTTTATGGCGGATCCAATATTCGAACCATTGGCGTCAAATTTTAAATACGTATAAAATCGTTTCCAGATGAGTTAGAAATCTAATATTTGGAAAGTAAATAAGTCTCCAAGAGTGCTTTACATTCTCTGAAGATGAACGTCATTTGACGTCATATGACGTCATAAGGTCAAAAATTATTTCTGATATAGACGCGTAAATTTAATATGTTGTTAACTTCCCAGGACCATGAAATCTTATGGTATATACTTTAGAAATGCTTTAAAATGCAATGTAATTCATATTAATTTGACGTTATATCACATCAGATTTGACGTCAGGACAAAAAGGTTTTACGCGGTGTACAGCCAATAATTTGGACCGAATTTAAGCAAATTTCAAAGAATGTATATGTAACGCTCTAGTTGTGTATCCCGGGTCCTGTTTTACAAATTCGAAAAGACGAAAAGGCAATGGTTGTATGGCGAATCCAAGTTTCGAAACATTGACGTCAAATTTCAAAAACATATAAAATCGCTTCGAGATGATTTAGAAAGTTGATATTTGGACTGAATATTAGTCTTTAAGACTTATTTATATTCTGTGAAGATTAACGTTATTTGACGTCATAATGTCAAAAAGAATGTTAATATATCTAGGAGCATGAAAAAATTACTTGATATATTTAAGATACTTAATATTTCATTTCATTCATTTTCTTATGCCTATGATGTCATGTGACATCAAACTTGACGTTGTCTAAACACTCTTGTACGCGGTCTACAGCCATTATTACAGGATGGAATTCGAATTGTAAGCGTTTTAAATAAATTTGATTTGTAACATAGATTATAAAAATAGTCCAAGTTAAATAAATCGATATAAAAAAATGATTTTCAGTTACTTTTGCCATTTCCTCCAAGTTAAACGGTTTATTTTTCAAAGTTCATTTAAGTTATGGCCATACAAAAGCAAGTTAAAGGCTGCAATTTTATATCCTCTTACTTTTTTTGCTTTTAAGTATTTGACAAATGTAGCAGAAAGTCCTATCATTCGTATCAACGAATGAATTATTATTAGGGTTTATTAAAATTTATTATTATTATTATTATTATTATTCTTTTCTTCTTCCTAACTAAACGCTTATTTTTATATGTTGCAATAGTCCTAGGACGATGAAATTTTTATGGCTTATTAGTCACGTGAGGAAATTTTGATTTCAATGATTTTCAGCACCCTATGACGTCACATGACGTCACAGCTAAAAATAGTGAAAAATGGTGTTCGCGCTCTACAGCCGTCATTTATGGTCGGATTTTCTTCAAATTTTCACAGATGGTACATATTGAATCAAAGGTGTGCATATCCTGTCAGCTAACCGAAATTCCGAAAGACCGAAGTTCTGTGGCTGAAATAAGATTCGAACATAGGACCGAAAATTTCATTTTAGGATAAAAGAGCTTCAGGATGAGATAGAAAGTTGAAACTTACACAGTTTGCAGTTCTGTAGAATTTCTACAAATATTTTGAGTCGTGACGTCATATGACGTCATGTGACGTCATAAGCATACTTCTTAATTTTCATTTTAGGGCAATGATTTCAACATGATGCCAGTTGTTCAGAATAATGAAAATTTCAGAGTTATGAAAGCAAAGTATGCGCTTTTGAACAAAAGCATCTTCAGCACCCTATGACGTCACATGACGTCACAGCTAAAAATAGTGAAAAATGGTGTTCGCGCTCTACAGCCGTCATTTATGGTCGGATTTTCTTCAAATTTTCACAGATGGTACATCTTGAATAAAAGGTGTGCATATCTTGTCAGCTAACCGAAATTCCGAAAGACCGAAGTTCTGTGGCTGAAATAAGATTCGAACATAGGACCGAAAATTTCATTTTAGAATTAAAGAGCTGCAGGATGAGATAGAAAGTTGAAACTTACACAGTTTGCAGTTCTGCAGAATTTCTACAAATATTTTGAGTCGTGACGTCATATGACGTCATGTGACGTCATAAGCATACTTCTTAATATTCATTTTAGGGCAATGATTTCGACATGATGCCAGTTGTTCAGAATAATGAAAATTTCAGAGTTATGAAAGCAAGGTATGTGCTTTTGAGCAAAAGCATCTTCAGCACCCTATGACGTCACATGACGTCACAGCAAAAAATAATGAAAAATGGTGTTCGCACTCTACAGCCGTCATTTATTGTCAGATTTTCTTCAAATTTTCACAGATGGTACATTTTGAAACTCAGATGTGCATATCCTGTCAGCTAACCAAACTTCCAAAAGACTGAAGTTCTGTGGCTGAAAAAAGATTCGAACATAGGACCAAAAATTTCATTTTAGGATTAAAGAGCTTCAGGATGAGATAGAAGGTTGAAACTTACACAGTTTGCAGTTCTGCAGAATTTCTACATATATCTTGAGTTTTGACGTCATATGACGTCTTGTGACGTCATAAGCATACTTCTTAATTTTCATTTTAGGGCAATGATTTTGACATGATGCCAGTTGTTCAGAATAACGAAAATTTCAGAGTTATGACAGTAAAGTATGCCCTTTTGAACAAAAGCATCTTTAGCACACTATGACGTCATGTGACGTCAGAGCTAAAAATAGTTAAAAATGGTGTTCACGCTCTACAGCCGCCATTTATGGTCGGATTTTCTTCAAATTTTCACAGATGGTACATCTTGAAAGTTAAGTGTGCATATCCTGTCAGCTAACCGAAATTCCGAAAGACCGAAGTTGTGTGGCTGAAATAAGATTCGAACATTGGACCGAAAATTTCATTTTAGGATTAGAGAGCTGATGGTGTTTTTATTCGGCAAGGTGTATCTCAAAAACGAACAAGATTCTACCTAGACACTGTGGATAAAATCTGTAGTGATTTGAAAGACCTTTCAGGTGATATTTAGTTTTTGAAGATCGGGGTTGAATTGGTTGACTTATGACAGAAAGGCGAAAAGTGTACTTTTAACGAAATTGAAACGCTGTAGTTTCATGAACTTTGAGTCAAAAATCATGATTTCTTCAGGATTAACACACTGAAAAGTGAAGTGATGTATACTGCAAGGAATACTTGTTTGGTCACGTGATTATAACGTCATGCATATTTAAGCAGAAATTATTAAAAAATTCATATAAAATCGGCAAGTTGATGTTTGAAGTTGAAATTTGCACGAATGCCGTAGCCTACAATGTGCAAAATGTCCTGAAAATTTCAAGTGATTCCGTCAACAAACATGGCAGATATTCATGTTTTTCGGAAAGGGCTTGTATATGAAAATCTAGCAATTTGAAGGAAGAGAAGAAGGCGGTTATTGGGTTGGTTACCCTCTATCCGGACGTTCCTACGCAGGAAAGAGTGCCCGTGTTGAAAGGTGAATTGCGATGCGTATTTGAGAGAATGAGGTGCATTTTAGAATGCAATGGTGTACACCAGGACCGATAAGCATATTGCCTTTGTTATAAAGCAGAAAGTCCTATTGGGTTTGTTATGTTTATTAGGACTTTCTGCCTAAAGCAGAAAGTCCTATTGGGTTTGTACTGTTTATTAGGACTTTCTGCCTAAAGCAGAAAGTCCTATTGGGTTTGTACTGTTTATTATTAGGGCTTTCTGCCTCAAGCAGAAAGACCTTCCTAAAGCAGAAAGTCCTATTGGGTTTGTTATGTTTATTATTATTATTATTATTATTATTATTATTCTTTTCTTCTTCCTAACTAAACGCTTATTTTTATATGTTGCAATAGTCCTAGGACGATGAAATTTTTATGGCTTATTAGTCACGTGAGGAAATTTTGATTTCAATGATTTTCAGCACCCTATGACGTCACATGACGTCACAGCTAAAAATAGTGAAAAATGGTGTTCGCGCTCTACAGCCGTCATTTATGGTCGGATTTTCTTCAAATTTTCACAGATGGTACATCTTGAATCAAAGGTGTGCATATCCTGTCAGCTAACCGAAATTCCGAAAGACCGAAGTTCTGTGGCTGAAATAAGATTCGAACATAGGACCGAAAATTTCATTTTAGGATAAAAGAGCTTCAGGATGAGATAGAAAGTTGAAACTTAAACAGTTTGCAGTTCTGCAGAATTTCTACAAATATTGTGAGGCGTGACGTCATATGACGTCATGTGACGTCATAAGCATACTTCTTAATTTTCATTTTAGGGCAATGATTTCGACATGATGCCAGTTGTTCAGAATAATGAAAATTTCAGAGTTATGAAAGGAAAGTATGCGCTTTTGAACAAAAGCATCTTCAGCACCCTATGACGTCACATGACGTCACAGCAAAAAATAGTGAAAAATGGTGTTTACGCTCTACAGCCGTCATTTATGGTCGGATTTTCTTCAAATTTTCACAGATGGTACATTTTGAAACTCAGGTGTGCATATCTTGTCAACTAACCGAAATTCCCAAAGACCGAAGTTCTGTGGCTGAAATAAGATTCGAACATAGGACCGATAATTTCATTTTAGGATTAAAGAGCTTCATGATGAGATAGAAAGTTGAAACTTACACAGTTTACAGTTCTGCAGAATTTCTACATATATCTTGAGTCTTGACGTCATATGACGTCTTGTGACGTCATAAGCATACTTCTTAATTTTCATTTTTGGGCAATGATTTTGACATGATGCCAGTTGTTCAGAATAATGAAAATTTCAGAGTTATGACAGTAAAATATGCCCTTTTGAACAAAAGCATCTTTAGCACACTATGACGTCATGTGACGTCAGAGCTAAATATAGTGAAAAATGGTGTTCACGCTCTACAGCCGTTATTTATGGTCGGATTTTCTTCAAATTTTCACAGATGGTACATCTTGAAAGTTAGGTGTGCATATCCTGTCAGCTAATCGAAATTCCGAAAGACCGAAGTTCTGTGGCTGAAATAAGATTCGAACATAGGACCGAAAATTTCATTTTAGGATTAGAGAGCTTCAGGATGAGATAGAAAGTTGAAACTTAAACAGTTTGCAGTTCTGCAGAATTTCTACAAATATTTTGAGTCGTGACGTCATATGACGTCACGTGACGTCATTTGTTTCTTACTATTATTCTTTTCTTCTTCCTAACTAAACGCTTATTTTAATATGTTGCAATAGTCCTAGGACGATGAAATTTTTATGGCTTATTAGGCACGTGAGGAAATTTTGATTTCACCCCTACTGCATATATGTAGCCATATCTCAATAAATATCGATTTTTGTAAATATATGTATGAATAAGAATTATAGCTGAATAATTGACGTTTCCAAAGATATTTAGTTTATTAAAATTGGTTTACGCAATACCAATTTATAAGCAAAAAAACTAAACGAAATTTTATATTATAATTTGATTTTCTTGAGGTTTAACAGTCAATATCTCAGAAACGACTGAAGATAAGTTTATACATTATGCGTATAAAATGTAGCATGTTTTAGAGCTTTCTAACGGTACCAAGTTTATTGAAATTGGACTTCATATAAGAAAGTTACATGGAAAATAAGATATTTCATAATCATGCATCATAAAAATATGGAAAAGGTCACGCGCAGGGGTCACCAGGCTTAAATACTTGCGCAACGACTTAAAAAAAAAAAAAAAAAAAAAAAAAAAAAAAAAACAAATTGCAATTAATGGGCTATATCTTGATTTTGTTCTTTTTTTTTTGTTGTTGTTGTTGTTTTTTGTCGAATGTTGACTGTTTCCAAAATAAGCATTGCAGTTAATACATGTACAACGGCACAAGACAAAAATCCGTATTTGCAACACTATGTAGCTAGCGAGCAGTTTGCAAGCCTTGAAAAATTCACACGTAGCCCCACATTTTAGACCATCTAAAAACTGCATTGTTATGCTAACGATATTCATATTGCATCAGTTTGTAGGCTGGGATGTTACCTTTCAAAATATCACCATAGTTCGAAATTCCAGGAATTTATGGCAAAACTACGGAAGCCCAAACACGCCAAAATCGCTAAATACGTTTAACTACGTTACAGGTGTCGAAAGGATATAGCACTATACAAATATTCAATACTTCTTCCTAATGAGGCTAAAATTAAACAAGGTTACAACTGAGCTGGAGTGATGAAATTCTATGTGTGATGAAAGTTAGAAACTTACATTTGAACACTGTTTCATTTTTCTTTCATGTCATATGACATAGTATAAATGTTGTATGTAAACTACATGTGCAAGATATGGGCGGACTTTTATTAAAATTCACAGAATGTGTTCTATTTGTGCTATTTTATATAGAAATAGAGGAGATAGAAAGTTGCAATTTGGACAGATTATCTATTATGTCATCTTCTATATATACTATATAAAGCAGATGTTGCAGAAAGTCCTATCATTCGTTTAAACGAATGACATCTAGTTATTAGGACTTTCTGCCTACAGGCAGAAAGTCATATTGGGTTTGTACTGTTTTTTTATTATTCTTCTTCTTCTTCTTCTTATTATTCTTTTTTTCTTCCTCTTATATTTGTGTTAATTTCGAGGTCTTGCCATTGACTCAGAACAATGAAAATTTTATGGCGTATATTTCAAACCATGAGCTTTCGGATGCAATGAATTTTATATTCATATGACGTCATATGACGTCAGATTTGACGTCGGGTGAAAAAGTTTGTACGCAATCTACAGCCATTATTTCTGAACCGATTTTCATCAAAATTGCACAGAATGTGTATGTTAGGCTCTAGTTGTGCATCCCGGTTTCCGTTTTTCCAAATTCGAAAAGGCAAATGTTTTATGACGAATCCAAGATTCGAACTAATGACGTCAAATTTCAAATGCGTATAAAATCGCTTCCAGAAGAGCTAGAAAGCTGATATTTTGACTGAATATAAGTCTGTAGGTCTTCTTTATATTCTAAAAAGATGAACGCCATATGACGTCACTTGACGTCATAATGCTAATAAAACTTTCGTATAAAAACTTAACGGTTTTTAAGCCCTGTAGGCTTTATTTTTTGTATGATTTGCTTGAAATTTTGTCTGAAGATGCAGTATTAGATTCTATGGAGCCATGTCACTTCCGTTTCCGGAAAATCCCAAAGGTCAAGGTCATATATCAATTATCGGCTTTTTCTTCGGCCTTAAATATCTCGAAAACGGTAAATATTCTATCGAGACACTACGCGTATAATTTGTAGTGCTTGGAAAGATCTTTCAGAAGATATTTAGTTTTTGATGATCGGGGTTGAATCGGTTGAGTTATGGCGGAAAAATGAATATTTGGTAACCCCCATTGTGTTTAACAGTTTATATCTCGAAAAACTTTGATTTTTGAAAATATGATGATGAATATCATTTGTAGAGCAATGTTTGACCGTTCTTTTGATGCTTAAAGTTTAATGATTGGCCAAAGATTTATGGAGTTATGGGAAAAAAACGAAATTCGTGCATATAGCTTTGGTGATTTTTTCATTCTTCAGGAGGTTTAAAAGCTTGTATCTCAAAAAGTATTAAAAATATTCCTAAACATAAAGCGTGTGAAATGTAGAAATAATTAATAAATGTTATTGTATAAATTTAAACATGTAGAATTTCAGCGATTCTGCCGTGTTTTTACGGCTAATATCTTAAAACTCTTCGAAATAAGGGCTCACATTAAGCGAGTGAGATGTAGACAATTTTAAGACGATTACTTTGGTACTTAGAGTTTTAAAATTGATTTAAGTATAAGGAAGTAACATCAAAAATAGGAATTTAAACCCTATTGTAGAATATTCGAAAAATATCCTACTTTCGCTTTCACCTTAATTGAAGCATTTTCGGAAAATATAAGTTCACAGATATGTATTAGTCATATAAATTGCAAAATAAACTTTTTACTAATATCATATTGATATTACTAGCTAAACAAGTGATGACAATAATTTAATGGTGTTTCAATTCTATTCTTTATCAATATAGTATACCCTAGTACATTACAGTACAGTACACAGAGCTAACCAAGATGTAAACAAAATGGTCGCCCTCGTGTAAAAGGGGGTTTGCAGATTAAAACTTTTAAAAATACTATGTTCTACCAATAATCAAACGGATTTACTTGGCATAAACCTTAATTATAGCTTGTAAAAGTGAATCAAGCTGGAAATGACATCTAAATCACACTGAAAATCTAAATACAGACATTACAAATGGATTACTGTAGCCTACATCAGTACATGGCATGTTTACATCGAGACAGATTGCAAATGTGACACGGAGGTGAAGAGAATATTCCTGGCGTAATGCATTAATTTGGCTGGTTTGCTGGCAGACAAGTCAGTCAACTGTCAAAATTTATGTGATTTGTCAGAGACGCTGCAAATAGCAGATACAAATTGATCCAACCCAAAGACAAATACAAAGGTAAGAAAAATTAGTAATGCTTGGGCATTACATTATTGTCTTTTTCAAAACCTGAATTCATTTTTTCTTATATATTCTTATATGGTAAAATTCTTTTTTAAATTTGTTTATTTTTGTTTATCAAAAAATAGGACAAGAATGCTGAACAGATGTAGAAAAGATGGTATGTGTAGGCAATTTGAAATAATGTTTAACCCAAAACAGCATTGGTCTTTCTTTTTTACATCTTGTAGGTTTTGATTTTGAACATAATTATTCTGTCGTAATGCGACAACCATCAACTGACAGGTCATCTTTACTTAACAAATGTCCAATTATACTGCTAGTTCATTGGTGTTAAAATTTACATGAACTAAGTTTACTCCAAAATGTAACGAAACAGTCAAATCTCTATTGAAATACTGCTCCGTTAAGATTATATAATAGCAAAGGATTTCAATCATGTACTTGGAGAATATATACACACGCGTGTGTATTTCAGTGCATGTAAACATAGGTCCCAGTAGGGATTATTATATGTTGGCAAATAAAAGCTTGTTGCACATATTCAACAGGCTAGTCGCAAGCGCATGGGGAAAACCCATTATGAAACCATTATGAAGTTGAACTGAGTAAACGGTTAAGACAAATCATTAACCATGATAATTTGAGTTTCAATGTATGAAATATTCATGCGTCCGAGGAGACGCACATAATTTTAATTTTTAAAGTGTGTGTCCTCGAGAGAGATCTGATTTACATGTAACTTAGTGTTTTATATATTTACGCACACATGTACTTGAATTACTGATTTCATTATGGCAAAAATATGTATGCTTAATATTGCAAAAGAAATTAAAAAACAACAACAATTAGCTGTAAAAAAACAAAAGGAAAAAAAAAAAGACTGGGACTCAAACCTTCAATTTATATATTGTCGGCTATTGCTGGAATTTCCAGCCTGTTATGTTTCGAAATATCTAAGCATGAATTGGGAATTTGCCTTCTGCATAATTATTATCTGTTTTCATTACAGTTTATTAAATACAATATCTCCAGCATCTATTTTCAATACATTTTTATTTAGTTTTAATCGCAATCGTTCTGAGTCTGAAATAAACATGAAAATTGTCACCATAAAGTGTTAAGAGAGAAAATAAATTTTGGACTTTTTTCTCTGTGTATAGTAAAAAAGAGGGAAATCTATAAATAAAAAATTTCTTAATATAGCCCCAAACTGTTGTCAAATCCAAAATGTGTGCTTCCTTAGAACAGTTTTGCAAGCAGCCCTGTTCTAAAAACCCTAAGATTTTATATTAATTAATATGATACTAGGTTTTTATTGATTTATTTTTGTTTTGAAATGAAAACCCCTGTATACCAGCACAAATGGAAGAGAATCACCCTGTTGGTGGGTTGGTTGGTCAGTCGGTTGGTTGATCAGTCGGTCATGCGGTATTTAAGCAAAATCTTGTCCGGTACTTTCAGCCATTTCACCTGATACTTGGCATAGATATTTATCAGAACAGGGCTACAGATAAGGTTTGAGGTCAATTGGGTATTTACTCATCAATTTTTCAAGGAATTGGGTTTTCACAATTTTAATTGAGTAATGAAAATATGGTTACTCCATCAAAATTAAGTCAATTGCTTTTTTTTCATCGACTTAATTTTGGAATTGAAATAACAGTACATGTTCTTACTGGTATATATGCCTGCTGTTCTTGTATGCAACAATGTCAATCTAACAATTATCATATGCAGGATTTATCATTAGCTCCTCAACAATTAAATAAAACAAAAACATTCAATCATATTTGATCTTCCTGATCCAAAGATTTAGCACTTTTAAATATTGAATTAAAACAAATTATTTACTGGTTAACATGGAATTGGATGCTATCAACTCTATCTCAACTTCCAGATCGTCAATTATTGTGACACAAATGCCTGATGTTTGGTTTGCAGTGCTAGGTATCTACTCAGTGTTGTTTTTAAACGTTTACCCGTTTCTTCCTGCCTTATGTAACCATATTTGAAGCAAACAAATAGAAAAGAGCAAACAAATAGAAAAGCGTCAGATGAACAAATAAGACAGACTGGATTTATGTTTTACTTGAATGGAACCCAAAGTAGGAAATTACCGGAAATCGTTTGAAGACTATTTTGCGGATTCGCAAGTAACCAGTCAAACATATTTGAGTATTTGTAAACATCACTCGGTTTCAAAATGTTGCATGCCAGTACGCTTTAATATTTTGGATATTTGAGTAATCTAATTTTAATTGCTTTTTGATACGCTAGAATTTTAAAAGAATTGGGTTTTTATCTATTTTATTTGTGTTATTACGCAAATACGCAGCTTATCTTGACCCCTGACAGAAGAACTAAATGTGCAAGACGCAAATTTCACTTCATTCCCACAAGGATTACGATGTTATTGCCCCTGAATCAACTTGAAATGTCTTGTCCAGTGAATTCCTCTTTCAATTTCAGTCTGATTCATCTAATACTTTGCAAAAAATGTTCTTCATTAGCAGTAGATGCACAAGACGCAAAATTCACTTCGTTCCCACGAGGATTACGGAGTTATTGCCCCTGATTTGACTTTAAATATCTTGTGATGCGAACTACATTTCTTAACCAACTCGGTTCAAATGTTGTGTGTGAATTGATAATCAGGTGGATAGGTGCATGTCATAAATTTCACTTGAGTTGTTTCAATTATTGCCCTGGTTTCATTTTTGCATTATCTCCCTTTGGTTAATTTTGTTTTTCTTGTCCGGAACATTGCTCAAATATTATACAATGTATTGACTTGAAATTTAAAATGTAACCAGAATCTGATGGCAACTAGGAAAACTGCAGTGTCCAAGTACTGTAACTCTACCTGGTCCCATTTTAAGCTCACCTGAGCACAACGGTCTCAAAGGTGAGCTTTTGTGATGGCCCTTCGTCCGTCGTGCGTCGTCAACAATTTGGCTTGTTAACAATCTAGAGGCCATATTTTTAGGCCAATCCTCAGGAAACTTGGTCAGAATGTTTGTCTCAATAAAATCTTGGACAAGTTCTAAATTGGGTCATGAGGGGTCAAAAAGAAGGTCACGAGGTCAAATCTTAGAAAAACCTTGTTTACACTCTAGAAAACTTGGTCAGAATGTTTTCTCATAAAATCTTGGACAAGTTCAAATTGGGTCATGTGGGGTCAAAAAGAGGTCACAAGGTCAAATCTTAGAAAAACCTTGTTACACTCTAGAGGCCACATTTTTTACCAAATCCTCAGGAAACTTGGTCAGAATTTTTCTCTCCATAAAATCTTGGAAAAGTTCGAAATTGGATCATTTGGGGTCAAAAAGTAGGTCACGAGGTCAAGTCTTATAAAAACCTTGTTAACACTCTAGAGGCCATATTTTTGGCCCAATCTTCAGAAACTTGGTCAGAATGTTTGTTTCCATAAAATCTTTGACAAGTTCGAATTTGGGTCATGTGGGGTCAAAAAGTAGGTCATGAGTTCAAATCTTATAAAAACCTTGTTTACACTCCATATGCCACATTTTTGGCCATATCTTCATGAAACTTAGTCAGAATGTCTGTTTCCATAAAATCTTGGACAAATTCAAAAGTGGGTCATGTGGGGTCAAAAAGTAGGTCAATATGAAAAATCCAACATATGTTGCTCATTTATAATCAGGTGAGCGATTCAGAGCCATCATGGCCCTCTTGTTTAATTATCTCCCTTTGTTAAATAGCTTTTTTTTTCTTGTCTCAACATTAACTTGAATATTATACATGGTATTTACTTGAAACATAAAATGTAAACAGATGGCGACTAAGAGAAGTGCAATGTCTAAGAACTGTGACTACACTTTTATACTGCTGTGCCAAATAACCATAACTGATTCTTTATCCACTTTAAAAAATGACTTTATTTACTTATTGATTGCTATCATATATAATCTGCTATGTATACAAGTGCTTATCTATGCTCTGCCTGGAGTCTGGCTTCTCCTGTATCAAAGCATTTTGTGGAGGTATTAATCATCCACAGTGCAGACATAGGTGCCGATATCAGTGCTATATTGGCCCGATAACTTCTGCCGACTGGGTATATTCTGTAGTTAAAGACAAAGACAACTAGCATATCATATGACATCATAGACGCTAGATTTGACGTCAGTTAAAATGTTTGTACGCGCTCTGTAGAATTTATTTTTGAATGGATTTTCTAGTAAATTCACAGAAGGTGTAAGTTAGGATTTTGTTGTGCATCCTTACTTTCATTTCCAAAATATTGAAAGGACCGAGGTTCTGTGGTGAAACCAAGTTTAAAAAAAATGTGACCTCGAAATTAAATTTAGTACAATCTGACTAAAGTACACGATCTTCCTACAGTCTTATGTAGCGTTTATATAGGAGATGACTTTAATCAGAATGAGTACTCCATATGAGATAAAACGCTGAAATTCACACATATTGTAATTTTAAAGGTTTTCTTCAGATTTTCATAGGCCGGACGTCATTTGACATCATGGGGTTATTATTTGTTTTCATTTCTGGTGCAAGAAAATTCAGTGTGATCCCAATGGTCCAGAACTACAAAAAATTTAGGGCATATATATTAAATATGCTGAATTTTCATATGCAATTATATTCACATCCATATGACTTCAGAATAGACGTTGGATCAAAAAGTTTGTAAGCGATCTGAAACATTATCAATTGATGAATTTTTTGAAAATTTTCAAAGAATGTATAGGTTACACTCTAGATACCTAATATTTTCTGCGTATTCCATATTAATAATTTTCAGTTTGATTGAGTTTTAAGCGGTTTGCAGAAAGTCCTATCGTTTGCCGTGGAAACGAAATCTAGTTATTATTATTATTCTTCTTCTTCCAACCTAATTCAAGAGTTAATTTATATATGTTGCCAATGGTCAAGCAACATGAAAATTAAAATGCTTCGACACAAAAGTATAAATTTTTAAATTCAATAATTTTTAATTTTCTATGACGTCAATTGACGTCAGATTTGACGTCAGCTTCAAAAGTTTGTTCGCGCTCTAGAGCCTTCAATTCTGGTCTGATTTTCTTGATATTTTCACAGTAGATGTATTTTAGAAGGTAGAAGTGCACCCTAGCATTTAAATTTCAAAATTTGAAAAAATTGAGATTTTATGGCAAAACCAAGATTCGAACTTAGGTCCTAAATTTATATTTTAATGTTAGAAGGTAACCTAATGCGTTAGAAGAATGAAAATTGGACAGCATATCGGCATAGAGGTCTTCTTTCTATTTCTTAAAGGATTTTTTCTTAAATCACGTGATTATGACGTCATAAAAACGACAAAAAGCAACTTTTTAAAAAATTTATTTCGCTCTTATATCATGACTTTTCACTTAATCTTTTTAAAAATTGTATTGCAGCGATTAAAAAGTTTACATTTATAAATTTATTTATTTTTAATTTTTAATGACGTCAAATGACGTCAGATTTGACGCCAGCTTTAAAAGTTTGTTCGCGCTCTAAAGGCTTCAATTCTGGTCCGATTTTTATGATATTTTCACAGATGATGTATTTTAGGATGTAGATTTGCACCGTGGCATTCAAATTTCCAAATTCGAAAATATAAAGATACCATGGCAAAACCAAGATTCGAACTTAGGTCCTAAAATTATATTTTAATGTTACAAAGCCCCCTGATGCGTTAGAAGCATGAAAATTGGACAGCATATCAGCCTAGAGGTCTTCTTTCTATTTCTTAAAGGATTTTTTCTTAAGTCACGTGATTATGACGTCATAAAAACGACAAAAAGCAACTTTTAAATTTTTTTATTTCCCTCTGGTATCAAGACTTTTGACTCAATCTTTTTGAAAATTGTATTGCAGCGATTAAAATCTTTAAATTTATAAATTCATTTATTTTTAATTTTTAATGACGTCAAATGACGTCAGATTTGACGTCACCTTCAAAATTTTGTTCGCGCTCTAGAGCCTTCAATTTCGGTCCGATTATATTGATATTTTCACAGAAGATATATTTTAGGATGTAGATTTGCACCGTGGCATTCAAATTTCCAAATTCGAAAATATAAAAGATTTCATGGCACAACTGAGATTCGAACTTTGGTCCTTAAATTACATTTTAATGTTACAAAGCCCCCTGATGCGTTAGAAGCATGAACATTGGATAGCATATCGGCATAGAGGTTTACATTCTTTTTTCTGAATGATTTTCTTTTACGTCACGTGGTTATGACGTCATTAAAAAGACAAAAAGGCATTTTTTTAACATTTCTCTTGCTCTGGTATCATGAATTTTGAATCAGTCTTAACTGAAATCTTGAGAATTGATAGAGTTAAAATTGAAGTGATGCATACTGCAAGAAATGTTTGATTTGTCACGTAGTTATGACGTCATGAATACTAAAGCAAGAATTATTTTAAAAATTCATATAAAATCGCCAATTAGATCAATGAACTTAAACTTGTCAAAAATGTCGAAAATTAGTACGTTCATAAGGGTTTGAAAATTTAAAGTTATTACGTCATCAAACATGGCAGATATTCATGTTTGATGGAACGCTTACTTGAAAATGTGAAAACAAACATGTTCACATTCTCGAATATATTTTTATCTGGATTAATAGAATGTTAGCTAATCATGTCCTTCCAAAACAGATACTTTTCTTTAGTCACTTGATTTTGCCGTGGTTGAAATATTAAAATCATTCATTTAAATACGTATTCGCGCTTCAGCGTCATGAGTATTGTGGCAATCTAAAGCATACCTTAAGGAATTTATGTTGTGTCACTTGTTTATGACAACATTGATTTGTAAGCGAAATACATTTAAAAGAAACCATAAGATTGGACATATTAACTTTAAATAAGTAATATTGCCGTGCCTTGACATGCGCAGAAAATTTCAAGTGAGTACGTTATCAAACATGACCTATTCATGTTTTTCTTTATAGGGCTAATTCATGAAAATATATTAATTTGAAGAAAGAAATGAAAGCGGTCATTGGGTTGGTTGAGCAAGATCCGATTGTTCTTTTGCAGGAAAGAGTGCCTGCGTTGAATAGTAAATTGTGGTACATTTTTTTCTAAAAGAGTCGCATTTACGATGAATTAGTAAAATTATACTAGAGCCAGAAAACCTATATGGATAACTTATTGCATTTGCTTTGACGGCTTTCTGCAAACCTTAAGAAAATGACAAATACATGTAGATCTTCCTATTGATTTTTTATGTTTTCTAAATGTTTAACGGTTTCTTTTTCTAAATCTGTAAAAATAAGCAAATATATAAAGCAAATGAATGGTTGAAAGTTTCAAGACGTTTATAACGTTAATTACATAGAAATAAGAAAGTATTTTCATAACACCTCTGCCTTTGTTTCTATCTAATTTTGCAAATGTAAAACTCAATCAATTTAAAGGTTGAAAGTCATGGATTTCAAAGTATTTTTTTTTCTTTTTTAAAATTTCAATTGTGGGTCAAATTGCAATGAATATTTGTTAAGTAATATGCTAACGAAGAAAAAGATATTAAATAAAGAATAAAAAAACTTTTAAAATTGATTGACTAACGTAAGAAAAAAAACTTGAGGATTGTATTAGTATTTTTTTCTGCATGATAGTAAACTGTTGCGTAATCAAATAACGTCCATATATATGCTTTCTCAATATCTTCCTAAGAAGATGAAAATGAAAAAAATAATAAAAAATAAAGCTTAATTTTGAACATAAGTATATATTTATGATAATGATGATTTACGTATTGAATTAAACATTATGAGCCAACATTATTCCATTTCTTTGTTTTAACTTATATATTCAACACCTTTGAAATAAGCAAACGGAAAGCCGCTTCGTTTGTATCTTAAACAAACGACTTCTAGTTTTATTTTTGTTCTTTGACTAAAATTGTGGTTGCTATGGTAACGGAAATAGTGAAAATATTGATAGGCCTTATAATACTTCATTTATATACAAATACGCCAATGTACAAAGCGTAGCACGGAAAATTATACACAATAGGACATATATATATATACTCTGCCTACAGTAACACACAATCCAATAGCAACATACAAGAAGTATGTATGCACGTAGCCTCAACCCTGGTAATAGGTAAATGAGAATGAAACTAGATCAGGGGGAAACTGACCCCGTATACACAGGGTAGAGAGAGATAAGGTCACATTCCTGGCTGGCCGGGGCAGCACGCATATGAAAAAATAGAATACCCCACTGTCTAGACTACGCTGAGTTTGCATGGTACAAAAGTAACAAACAATACGAGCTGGCCATTTGTGGAAAGTGATTCTGCAGGCGGCAAACCATTTTTGGGAGGCAATTCTTAGAACCACAGACCAGTTCGCTGAACCCATGAACCTAATTCATTGCCGCGGTGCGGGCGGTCAATATATAAACAAAGGCGAGAATATTTTCAGTTCAAAGATACTGAAAAGGTATTTCGTCTTCTAGGTAAGCTAAATTTATTTATTTATTGCCGCACTTTCTAAATTAACTTTTGGGTTTTAGCGTATTTATGTTAGCTTATATTTAACTGACTGGTTATATTATTTATAGGGATATTTAAGGTTATTCAAAAGATTATTATAGCTCTTTTTATTAATTAAGATTGTGCTTTTGCAAGGAAATATTGTTATTAATTGTATTTTGTATGCTGAGTATTTTATTGATAATTGTCATTTAATTTCTATTTAAATATTCTTTCATGATATTTTTTTAAAACCATCATACTAAGAAATTAATTTTTTGATATTGATTTTAAAATAATTATATCAATAAAAGAAAAAAAAAGATACTGAAAAGGTATTTCGTCTTCTAGTTTTCAGATTGATCCCTGAAATTAATAGAGGTCCGAGGAGTCCTCTAATTCCCAGGACTACCTCGTGACACCATGGTGGAGAATCCCGGATTGACAATGGTGGAAAATCACGGATTAACGTATCATGTGGCGAATGTGATTCTTACCGGACGAAACGCAACAATGGATATTTCCCGGACGCAGCATCGTGTTTTAACTTAAATGGATAATGACGGACGCAAAGAACATGGCTAACAAAGGTACTACACTTTCATTACCCATACCAGATTAATTCTGCAAACTTTATTATCAGTCACCGACATCTTCTAGCTAATTTTTGTGTATTCCGTCAAAGAAAAAGCGAGAAATGGACAAATACACAATTAATACATTAAGATGCAGTCTGACATAGACAATATTGGAAATAATGTCAACAACGGGTCACCTAGAAATAAGCCAAAATCTAAACTTTTAGACAGTATAAAAACCCTTAAAAAACGCCATAAAAAGCTTAGAGAGGATTTTTACAGAACTCTAGGCTCTTCTAGGAGTAAAAACTCGGGTACTTTATTAACACCTCCACAAAGCGAAAGTGTAAATGACCCACCTAAACTAACCCCGCATATCGACGGCACTGTGAGAGACGATACGTTCATTAAGAAACTAACATTTACTTCACCGCTACAAGATCGAGAGGAAGATAACCCGTACACTACTTCATTCACGGATCGGCACCCTACAGAAACGAAACCCAATCCATTCAAACACCTGCGGAAAATCTACTGAGGAAACCGTCTACACGCCCAGACCGCCCACAACTACAAGATTACAGTACCGTCAAAACACCGGAACCAGTGACAGTACAGGAAACCAATGAACGTTTTGTAGAAAAACAATTAATTGACAATAAAATGGAATTTTCAAAAATGGATTATCCGGAACCTTCAGCACCAACAAGCTTTCGAGGTAATATGTCTAATCCTCACAAATTTATTAAGTTAATCCCTTACACAGGTAGAGATAACGAGAGTTTTACTAGTTTTATGTCCAGATTCCATAAATTCTGTCTGTTAAATGGAGTACCTCAGGAACACAAAAATGATGTTTTAAATTTTTATTTAGAGGGACCCGCTCAGACGTACTATGATAACTTACCCGAAACTGTTAAATCAAACTTTGACGAGACAGTCAATGCCTTAGCCAAACAATTTCAAACTAAGGAACTTGACTATAATCTTATCTCTATCAAACAAAAACCGTTAGAAACTGCAGACAAGGGGGTTAAAAATGGCAACTGACATTAAACTGGACGAGAAAATTTTAATCTCACTATTGGTCAATGGTCTTCATGATGATATTCGGACAAAAGTATTACTGAAAGAACCTACATCACTGTCTGAATTAAGCAAATACATCAAGTTATGCGAAATGACAAACGCGTTGACAGTAAATGCTATTGATACGAAATTTCAGGTTTTGATTGACGAAATTAAGGGGCTGAAGACGGAAGTACATTCAAAAAATGACAGGACTTATGTCAACACCATGACTCCACAAATTTTTTCAAATAACTTTAGAAGGCCTTTTAGACAAACAAGCATACCTTTTGAATACCAGAAACCAAAATTAATAAATCAATACACTGTTAACCCAAGGGTTCAAATATTTAACCCATGCTATAGATGCGGACAAAATTTCAATCAAGGTCACAATTGTCCAGCTTCGAATAAACAATGCACATTTTGCAAGAAAATCGGTCATTTCCGAAGGATGTGTCTAAAAGCAAGAAGTTGACGGGACGGTGTCAATGGACAGAGCAAACATAAGCACGAAAAACAGAAATTTAATACAAAAAATGAAAAAACGCAACAAAGAAATACAATAAACAAAACGCATAAAAGATACAATCACGCGATATCTTTAATAACGTCTTTCCAGGAAAATTTAATAACAGGCAAAATAAACAACAGAGATACAGCTATTCTGTTAGATTCAGGAAGTAACATATCTGCTATAAGTCTCGAATTTCTTGAAACTGTAAATGACGCCAATTTTAAAATTAAACCGACATCTCTCCAATTTAAAACAGCTATATCAGGATCAAAACATACAGTACAAGGGAAAGTAAACATACCAATTCAAATTAATAAAACAATTATCAAATATGATTTCTATATTATTTCAGGATTAGTTCATAATGTTCTATTAGGAGTAGATTTTTTCAAGGACTTTAATGCATTTATAAATTTTAGAGAAAGCAAATTCTGTATTCCGGATGTATTAAAAACTAAAATGCAAAATAATAAAATATATAACATCACTGCCAATAAAAAGATACAGCTATCAGTTAACTAAGTTCGTAAAATTCCAATTCACATCGGAAATAACTTTAGGAATGATACATTCATAATAACTAGCAAGAGCGAAACTTGCCCAACAGACATACTATGTAGACAAAATCAAAATCAAACCATTTTGTACCTTTTTGTAAACAATTCACAGAAAAGACAGACAATTACAAAGGGCACAATTATTGCACAACTCGAGAAACTTGAGGGGAAAGACAACATCTTTTCAATACCTAAAACCAAAAATATCAATTCGACTTTAGAATCTGATTATTCAAGAATATCTAAATTATTCAACATAGGAGATTCTCATAAAAACAATCCAAATTTGTTATCAGTATTGCAAAATTATGAAAGCATTTTTTCAAATAAAGAGGAAGAAGTAGGGGAAGTCAAAAACTTTGAATGTAAAATAGAATTGTTACCAAATTCGATGCCCATTCGAAGTAAACCATACGCGTTAAATCCCAAAATGAGAGAAATTGAAGAGAAAGAGATTAAAAAACTTTTAGACAAAGGTATAATTGAGCCATCATCTTCTATATTTAGCAGTCCAATTGTGATAGTGAAGAAAAAGAAAGTTTCAGAAACACAGAAACAAGAATATAGAATGTGTATCGATTATAGACTGTTGAACAAAATCTCGAAGAAGTTATATTTTCAATTACCAACATTGGAAGATGTCAAAAATATTATTTCGGACTCAAAACCTTTAATTTACTCCAAAATTGATATTAAAAATGCATTCCACACACTGCCTTTAAGTAAAGATAGTATACCATACACAGCATTTCGAACAAGTAGTGGTAACGCATACGCGTACAAGCGTCTGCCATTTGGAACACTTGTCAGTCCAGCGTATTGGTCAATGTTCTTACACAAAGTACTTCAAAAGTACTTATATAAATTTTGCATTGGTTATATGGACGATATAATCATATTCTCAAAAACAATAGAAGAGCATGTAGTTCATTTGGAACAAAATTTTTCGCGCATTGAAAGAAGCCAATCTGCTACTCCATTTGGACAAATGTGAAATAGCGAAATCTAAGATCTCTTTCTTAGGAATGGTATTTGAGGAAGATACTTTACAAATTGATCCTAAAAAGTTACAGGTAATCGAAAAATGTCAAATACCTAAAAATCAGAGAGCATTAAAGAGCTTTCTAGGAATGACAACTTTCCTAATACGTTTTATAAAAGATTATTCTAAAATATGCGCACCACTGAACAATCTATTGAAAAAAGACTCAATTTATAAATGGACAGAGGAACACGATGACGCTTTTAACAAGCTTAAAAAGGCACTAGTTTCAAAACCTATTTTACAATTACCTGATTTCAATGAACCATTTATGCTTTTTACGGATGCATCAACCATAGCGACAGGTTATATCTTATGTCAAATGAATAAAGAGTCAAATAAAATGCATGTTATACAATATGGAGGAAGATCATTAAAAGATAATGAAAGAAAATATGGCAGTTCAGAACTTGAACTATTAGCAATTATATTTGCCCTACGAGATTGTAAGCACTACCTTTGGAATGTCCCAGTAAAAATATTAACGGATAATAAAGCATTAACATATTTGCATACTATGAAAAATACGAACAGTAGAATGTACAGATGGGCAATTGAACTAGAAAATTTTGATTATGAAATAATGTACAATAAAGGATGCAACAACCCAGCTGACTATCTTAGCAGAATAGTCCATAACAAAATTCAAAATGTCAACGCTGACATAGATATTGGTCTTGAGGATATTAAATACCTCTTCCAAGACACAACCCCTTCACCTGGCACTTTAGCAGTCCTAACAAGAGCACAAAGTAAAAAGATAAGGGAAACGCATGAATCAGACAAATTAAAAAATAGTTCACATGATAAAGAGACTGAACGCCTCAGTTCCACAGATATGACAGTAACTGACACCAACGAACCAAATGTTATTCAATCAGATATCAATCAATCAGATAAAGATCAATCTGATGAATCAAGTAACGTTACCAGCGATATCAACAAAAATAATACCTTAGACAACTTCATTAGCCATATGGTAAATCATGATAAAGATGTTGATATGGCTCAACTGCAAAAGTCATGCCCAGACTTTAAAGACATTTATAATTACATTTTAAATAAAATCTTACCTGAAGATTCAAAACAAGCCAAAAGAATTGTATATGAAAGCAATCAATACCAAATTTCAGATGAAATTCTTTGGCATTTCTATGAACCGAGACGAAAGAAAGCAGAAGATACATCTATTATTAGGCAATTAGCTTTACCCAAAGTGTTACGTAATGATATTTTGTATTCCCTACATGATAATTCACATTTTGGTCTTGATAGAACATTTTATACCGTGAGACAATTTTACTATTGGCCAAGAATGTATCAGGATATCAAAGATTACATAATATCTTGTACCTCTTGCCAAGTTAATAAAAGGGACGCAACCTACAAACCAGCACCTCTTACTGAAATGCCGATACCATCAGAACCGTGGGAAGTAGTTCATGTTGATATCATTACCGTTGCCAAAGAAAGCAAAGGCTACAAGTATGTGTTATCAACTATCTGCGCATTCTCTAAATATGCAATTTTTCTACCATTAAAAACACAAAATGCAGAAGAGATAGCGGAACAAATGTTTCATCATATATTTTCAATTTTAGGCCCACCTAAAATTTTAATAAGTGACAGAGGTCAGAATTTTATCGGAAACATAATGCAAGTTCTGTACAGCTTTTTCGGAATAAAGAAGAAAAACACAAGTTCTTTTCACCCTATGACAAATGGACAAGTGGAAAATGTTCAGAGAACTTTACTAAGCATGTTAAGAACAACAATTTTAGATGAAAAAGAATGGCCTGACAAATTATCTTCTGTTCAAATAGCATATAACTCAACAATATGTGCAGACACTACAAAGTATTCTCCATATCAGGTTATGTTTGGTAGACATATGAATTCACCAATCACAACCTTACTATTCACTGAAAATAAACCAAAACCTAAGACAGAACATTATGTTGAAGCATTAACGGACAGATTAAAGTTGATATGGAAATTATGCAACGAAAACATACAACAAGCAAAATCTAAAATGAAACAGAATTATGATAAGAAATCTAAACAACGGTATTTTAAATTAGGAGATCTGGTATTACTAAAACAAAACCAAATTCCAAAAGATGCCTCTAGAAAATTATACAGAAAATTTTCTAAGGACGTATACTATATCACTAAAGTACTACCCAAAAACACGTTTATTCTACGAAATATAAATACAAACAAAGAAATCAAATCACCAGTACATATAAACCGATTAAAGGAATTCATAGATCCTAGAGATCTTAGGCAACCAGTTGAGGACAAGGGTTATTTCCATTTACAAAATGGTGAACTTCAGGACAGGCAAAATACAATTCCTGAAATACAACAGACCCAAGACTTGAATTCGCACAGCCATACGGCTGATACCAGTAATAAAACTAGCCAAAGTGATAAACAAGATAATAAAAAATGGTACAGAGCGAAAAGATTGAAGAAGGCTAAATTCATAGATAATGAAAAATACTTCTTAGTACAGTGGTCAAACAAAAAATATAAAGACACTTGGATTAAGCATACGGACGTAAGTGATGCTTTGATCAGACAGTTCTATATCAACAAATCAAATAAACAAAAAAAGAAAGGGAAGAAATAATATGATATTATATTCTATCATAGGCAAGCGTAATTAATGATAGTATTATCAATAGGGTACTCGTCGGTTACCGCGGCAAAAGAAAAAAAAAAAAAAAACTCCAATGAAGGTTTATTGAGTAGCATTTTGCTAAATAAATAGACATTTAATGGACATCCGTTAGTAATGGAAGTTGAGACACATCTACTGCAGATGATACAAAATATTGAAACGCTATTTGATTAGAACCGTTAATGGAATACTTCCGGCGGTTTCATTTGATACTCCGAATCAAAAGCATTATCATATGTAAGAGATTAAGGTACACAGGTGTTAAGCACAGCTATTAAGCCAGTGAGCTATCCTATGGAACACGGATACGCTATAATGGCAGAGATAAACGACGTTACAAACGTGTTTAGCCATTTATGTACTCATCATTGAATGAGGAGATAAAAAAAAAAAAAAAAAAAAAAAAAAGGTTGACGAATTCGTAAGAAAAATAGTCAATCATAGACGGGAAATAATTAAAGAAAAAATATGCGCATGTATAAACAGAGAGAGTAATTATGATATATACAGAAAAGTTCGCCGAGATGATGGCGTATACAAATAAATAATAAGTAATAAGTAGGTACCTAAATAATGACAATTGTCTTTATATATTATTACGGCAGATAAAATGAAATGATTCATGATGTATCTGTGAGAAGATTGACTCAATTTCAAATGATTACCATTTGATTTTTTTTACATTAATCCTAAATATTAGAATGTGTCTACGGCCAATATAAAGATTCCGTTTATATATCAATATTTTTCCAATAGTTCGCAAAGGAAAATTTCGAATATACGAGATAGAACAATTTCCTATTCCCGATAATGAGGATATCAAGAACAATGATGCCAATATTTTAACATCAAATCCATGGTATTTCATTATTAACGAAATTGATCATTCGTTTATGGTATCAGGTGTAGATTTCATCAAAGGATTGCGAAGAATTTGGACAATTTATTTTATATAAGAAAAGGAAATCTAATGTATTCGGCTAATGAGTCAAACTGTTATTCGAAATTATATATATCTACGACGATAAATCGAATATCAACGCCATATGTAACTATGGTAAATAGTAAAGAATATGCTGAAACCGTGCTTCAAGACGGTAATAGCATAAATACAATCAAACGTGAGTGATTGTATTGAAAAAAAACAAAAAACAACATAATCGCGAGTTTGGTATAATACTAGTGAGAATCCCTTGTCATTAAGATTTAAAGTTTTTTTTTAATCAAATCACAAATCACAATTTCAAGAATTGTGTAAACGGAAAGGACAGTTAACGTCCTTTACCTAATTAATGTACCTCTCTTAGGATCATATTTTAATGGCATGATAATAGATAATGTATTATCAAGTAATAATATAATGGAGCAAATAGCTATCTCACTTCCAAAATACGAAATGTTTGAACATACATCTAGGGAAATACTAGATAAATGAGGAACGGATGAACTCTCATTAATTCACTTTGCTTGAAAGTCGAAAAGAATGAGAAGAGAAAAAAAAAACTGCTACTTTAACCAGTTCATCTATAGCGGAAATACACCGATACGAACGAGGATAACATCCATGTTGTAACAATCATGAATACTATTACAATTACCGTAGGTACGCTCTTGTCACAAACACTTTATCATATGGAATACTATTGTTGCCACAAGATTAGAATATCTTATCCAAAAACCGTATCGCCTTCTGGTATCTTTCTTAATTTTTTTTAAAGAATCCATACAATGTGAGCATGGAATTGAGCATTATCTTTATTACGATGACCATCCTATCTCACACACTGCGCCAAAAGTAAGAAACAGAGATAACCACGGTGTTATGTTACACCTTACGGACAGACTGAGCTACATTTATGTTAAGATAACAATCGAAATGCTTGGTTTGCTTTTTTCAATGACATGAAGGTTTCAATTGTTAAAACTGCTGTATTATGTTTTTTATTATGTCAAATATTATTCAAATATTGAATAATAATCCCCGGAGAATTTTATTTCTAAGCACCAGAGAGAATACGACTATATTTATATATATGTGTAACAAAGATTGCAGACCGATGTTATTAGCTTATAGTATGACAATAATTTTGTCGTATAATTCTGCAAATTGCGTTAAAAGTGATTATAAATATTCTCTCTCGTGTGGGGAAGTGTGCAGTGCTATGGTGTGTTTTTGGTTATTCATTTTATTATTTATTGTTAATATATATGAATTGTAGAAATGGCCTTTGTAAAAAAGCAATGGAATCTTGAGAAATTAACGGAACACTCTGAATATTTCAAGCTACTTAAAAAAAAAATACAACATAAACGAAATAATTGATATTTTTCGCTTGAAAATTGTTCATTAGATAATTAAAACAATAATACCTCTTGTTTTGACAACTCAATATTCCATGCTTTTATGCCATTTGTTTTTCTTAGAATTGTATTTCTGGCAGTTATTATTATATGATTTGTATTGGGAAAGTTTGTGTGTATTAGAAAACTGCCGCAATTTTATATTTAGATGTAGTTTTTCATTGTATATTATATATCATAATTGTTGTTATGTACTCATTTTGTAGTACGAATTTACATTAAAGACATTATATACAAAATAAAAAAGGGACTTTTTTCAAATAGGCATAGGGGGAGATGATAGGCCTTATAATACTTCATTTATATACAAATACAATAAAGAGCCAATGTACAAAGCGTAGCACGGAAAATTATACACAATAGGACATATATATATATACTCTGCCTACAGTAACACACAATCCAATAGCAACATACAAGAAGTATGTATGCACGTAGCCTCAACCCTGGTAATAGGTAAATGAGAATGAAACTAGATCAGGGGGAAACTGACCCCGTATACACAGGGTAGAGAGAGATAAGGTCACATTCCTGGCTGGCCGGGGCAGCACGCATATGAAAAAATAGAATACCCCACTGTCTAGACTACGCTGAGTTTGCATGGTACAAAAGTAACAAACAATACGAGCTGGCCATTTGTGGAAAGTGATTCTGCAGGCGGCAAACCATTTTTGGGAGGCAATTCTTAGAACCACAGACCAGTTCGCTGAACCCATGAACCTAATTCATTGCCGCGGTGCGGGCGGTCAATATATAAACAAAGGCGAGAATATTTTCAGTTCAAAGATACTGAAAAGGTATTTCGTCTTCTAGGTAAGCTAAATTTATTTATTTATTGCCGCACTTTCTAAATTAACTTTTGGGTTTTAGCGTATTTATGTTAGCTTATATTTAACTGACTGGTTATATTATTTATAGGGATATTTAAAAAAAAAAAAATTTTAAAATTATTTCATATATTTATATGCAATTCAGATATTATTTTTAGTGTAAAATGTTCTTGCCGTGTATGTGTATTTATTATGGATTGTTTTAAAATAATTATATCAATAAAAGAAAAAAAAAGATACTGAAAAGGTATTTCGTCTTCTAGTTTTCAGATTGATCCCTGAAATTAATAGAGGTCCGAGGAGTCCTCTAATTCCCCAGGACTACCTCGCGACAATATGGCAAAAAATGGGATCCCGCGACCGCGATAACTTTATAATAAATTTTATAAGGCATGTATATAGTCAGGGTGGTGATGCAGAGTGAAAGTTCTCATTTCTCATCAACAAGACTAAAGACTAAAGAAAAACATTTTGGATCAGGCAAGGTAACTATTATTAATTCTATTTCTTGCATCTGTCTTGCTTGCATGAATTGTATAGTGGGCACAGCAGAGACAACAACTCTACATGTAAGTCTTGCTTAAATGGTCATAAACTTAAATATTCCCTTACATTTACTTTAACCAAAGTCTTGTTTTTCTTGGACCAAAATTCTGGTTGGTGTGGTAATGGAAAAATTATGCACCTCACCGGTAGGGGACTCATGTGTTGCTTGCAACACAAGTTACTTGTTTATTTTTGGAATATGGCTTATTTCAAAAAGTTCATGCATGAGAAGTCCATACGAAAAAAAATTAAAAGGTAGGGAATTTAATATATATTCTTTTAACGGAATTAATCTTTATATTTTTCAATGTTAGCAGAAAGTCCTATCATTCGTATCAACGAATGAAATCTAGTTATTATTATTCTTTTTTTCTTCCTAACTAAACGCTTATTTTTCTATGTTGCAATACTCCTAGGACGATGAAATTTTTATGACTTATTAGCCACGTCAGGAAATTTTGATTTCTATGATTTTCATATGCCTATGACGTCATATGACGTCACATTTGAAATATGATACAAAGGTTTGTACGCGGTCTACAGCCATTGTTTGTGAACCGATTTTCATCAAATTTTCACAGATTGTGTATATTAAGTTCTAGTTGTGCATCCCGGTGTCCGTTTTTCAAAATTCGAAAAGTCCATGGTTCTATAGCGAATCCAAGATTCGAACCAAGGTCGTAAATTTTTAAATGCTTATAAAATCTGTCCTATTTAAGAAAGAAAGTTGATATTTAGTCAGTATATAGGTCTCTAGAAGTTTTAAAAATTTTGTGAAAATATTTGTCATATGACGTCACGTGACGTCATTATATGATAAAATTAACAAGAATATTTCTATATGTTGAAATTGTCGAAAGGCAATGAAAATTTAAAGACACATGCTTCAAATGCGGAAATTTTGATTTCTATGATTTTCATATGCCTATGACGTCATATGACGTCACACTGGAAATATGCAACGGTAGTTTGTACGCGGTCTACAGCCATTGTTTATGAACCGATTTTCATCAAATTTTCACAGAATGTGTATATTAAGTTCTAGTTGTGCATCCCGGTGTCCGTTTTTCAAAATTCGAAAAGTCCAAGGTTCTATAGCGATTCCAAGATTCGAACCAAGGTCGTAAATTTTCAAATTCTTATAAAATCGGTCCTATTTGAGATAGAAAGATGATATTGGGTCAGTATATAGGTCTCTGGGAGTCTTAAACATTTTGTGAAAATAAATGTCATATGACGTCACGTGACGTCATTATATGATAATGAATTTCTAATTCTAACAAGATTATTTCTATATCTTGAAATTTATGAAGGGCAATGAAAAATTAATGCCGCATGCTTCAGATGCTGTAATTTCGATTTCAAATTTTAACCTTTAAATTGACTACGAAAGTTTGTACAGGCCATTTTAAATCTCGTTGTCCGTTTTTCAAAATTCGAAAAGTCCATGGTTCTATAGCGATTCCAAGATTCGAACCAAGGTCGTAAATTTTTAAATGCTTATAAAATCGGTCCTTTTTGAGATAGAAAAGTGATATTTGGTCAGTATATAGGTCCCTAAGAGTCTTAAACATTTTGTAAAATAAATGTCATATGACGTCACGTGACGTATTATAAAATGTATTTTAAATGCTAATATTCTATATATTGAATTGTCGTGAAGGGCAATGAAAATTTAATGACAAATGAATCAGACGCTGAAATTTCGATTTCAATAATTTTCAAAAGCCTATGACGTCATATGACGTCACATTTGAAATTGACTACGAAAGTTTGTACACGGTCCAGAGCCATTATTAATGGGCCGATTTTCATCAAATTTTCACAGAATGTGTATATTACGTTCTTATTGTGTATACCGGTGTCCGGTTTTTCAAAATTCGAAAAGTCCAAGCATCTATGGCGGATCCAAGATTCGAACCAAGGACGTCAATTTTTAAATGCTTATAAAAACTTTCCTATTTAAGATAGAAAGTTGAAATTTTGTCAGTTAGTAGGTCTCTGGGAGTCTTAACAATTATGTGAAAATAAACGTCATATGACGTCACGTGACGTCATTTTTTATTATTATTATTCTTTTCTTCTTCCTAACAAAACGCTTATTTTAATATGTTGCAATAGTCCTAGGACGATGAAATTTTTATGGGTTATTAGTCACGTGAGGAAATTTTGATTTCAATGATTGTCAGCACGCTATGACGTCACATAACGTCACAGCTAAAAATAGTTAAAAATGGTGTTTGCGCTCTACAGCCGTCATTTATGGTCGGATTTTCTTAAAATTTTCACAAATGGTACATCTTGAAACTAAGGTGTACATATCCTGTCAGCTAACCGAAATTCCGAAAGACCGAAGTTCTGTGGCTAAAATAAGATTCGAACATAGGACCGAAAATTTCATTTTAGCATTAAAGAGCTTCAGGATGAAATAGAAAGTTGAAACTTACACAGTTTGCAGTTCTTCAGAATTTCTTAATATATTTTGAGTCGTGACGTCATATGACGTCATGTGACGTCATAAGCATACATCTGAATTTTCATTTAAAGGCAATGATTTCGACATGATGCCAGTTGTTCAGAATAATGAAAATTTCAGAGTTATGACAGAAATGGATGCGCTTTTGAAAAAAAGCATCTTCAGCACCCTATGACGTCATGTGACGTCAGAGCTAAAAAGTGAAAAATGGTGTTCACGCTCTACAGCCGCCATTTATGGTCGAAGTTTCTTCAAATTTTCACAGATGCTATATCTTGAAACTAAGATTTGTATATCCTTTCAGCTAACCGAAATTCCGAAAGACCGAAGTTCTGTGGCTTAAATAAGATTCGAACATAGGACCGAAAATTTCATTTTAGGATTAAAGAGCTTCAGGATGAAATAGAAAGTTGAAACTTACACAGCTTGTAGTTCTGCAGAATTTCTTAATATATTTTGAGTCGTGACGTCATATGACGTCATGTGACGTCATAAGCATACATCTTAATTTTAATTTGGGGCAATGATTTTGACATGATGCCAGTTGTTCAGAATAATGAAAATTTCAGAGTTATGACAGAAATAGATGCGCTTTTGAAAAAAAAGCATCATCAGCACCCTATGACGTCATGTGACGTCAGAGCTAAAAATAGTGAAAAATGGTGTTCACGCTCTACAGCCGCCATTTATGGTCGAATTTTCTTCAAATTTTCACAGATGGTATATCTTGAAACTAAGATATGTATATCCTTTAAGCTAACCGAAATTCCGAAAGACCGAAGTTCTGTGGCTTAAATAAGATTCGAACATAGGACCGAAAATTTCATTTTAGGATTAAAGAGCTTCAGGATGAGATAGAAAGTTGAAACTTACACAGTTTGCAGTTCTGCAGAATTTCTTAATATATTTTGAGTCGTGACGTCAAATGTCGTCATGTGACGTCATAAGCATACTTCTTAATTTTCATATTAGGGCAATGATTTCGACATGATGTCAGTTGTTCAGAATAATGAAAATTTCAGTGTTATGACAGTAAAGTATGAGCTTTTGAACAAAAGCATCTTCAGCACCCTATGACATCCTGTGACGTCAGAGCTAAAAATATTGAAACATGGTGTTCGCGCTCTACAGCCGCCGTTTATGGTCGGATTTTCTTCAAATTTTCACAGATGGTACACCTTGAAACTAAGGTGTGCATATCCTGCCAGCTAACCGAAATTCCGAAAAACCGAAGTTCTGTGGCTGAAATAAGATTCGAACATAGGACCAAAAATTTCATTTTAGGATTGAAGAGCTTCAGGATGAGATAGAAAGTTGAAACTTACACAGTTTGCAGTTCTGCAGCATTTCTACAAAAATTTTGAATCGTGACGTCATAGGACGTCATAAGCATACCACTTAATTTTAATTTGGGGCAATGATTTCGACATGATGCCAGTTGTTCAGAATAATGAAAATTTCAGAGTTATTGCAGTAATGTGTACGCTTTTGAGCAACAGCATTTTCAGCACCCTATGACGTCACCTGACGTCAGAGCTAAAATAGTGAAAAATGGTATTCGCGCTCTACAGCCGCCATTTGTGATCAGATTTTCTTCAAATTTTTACAGATGGTACATCTTGAAACTAAGGTGTGAATATTTTGTCAGCTAACCTTAATTCCGAAAAACCGAAGTATTGTGGCTGAAGCAAGATTCAAACATAGAACCTTTAAACTAGAAATCAAGTTTGCAGTCATGTCCTGACGTCATATAACATCATGTTACGTCACAGACTAATACTAAGTTCTTATCATTTGCACTAATTTCGGAATATAATGTCAATTGTTTAGCATGAACATGAAATACTACCAGCGGTGAATCATTACATGAAACTTCTATTTCCTGCTTTTTGCATTAACACAGCTTGCAGAAAGTCCTATCATTCGTTTTCACGAATGACATCTAGTTAGGACTTTCTGCCCTTTCGGCAGAAAGTCCTATTGGGTTTGTTATGTTTTTTATTATTCTTATTCTTCTTATTCTTTTTTTCTTCCTCTTGTATTTGTGTTAATTTTGATGTGTTGCCAATGGCCCAGAACAATGAAAATTTAATGGCATATATTTCAAACCATGAGCTTTCGAATACAATGAATTTCATATTCATATGACGTCATATAACGTCAGATTTGACGTCATGTGAAAAAGTTTGTACGCGGTCTACAGCCATTATTTCTGGGCCGATTTCCATCAAAATTTCACAGAATGTGTATGTTAGGCTTTAGTTGTGCCTTTCGGTGTCCGTTTTTCAAAATTTAAAAAAGGCAATGGTTATATGGCGAGTCAAAGATTCGAACCATTGACGTCAAATTTCAAATACGTATAAAATCGCTTCCAGATGAGCTAGAAAGATGATATTTGGACAGGATATAAGTCATTAGGTTTCGTTTATATTCTTAGAAGATGAATGTCGTATGACGTCATATGACGTCATGAGGTGAAAATTATTTTCTAAATTTTACGTGTTAATTTTTATATGTTGAAAACGTCCGAGCACCTTGAAAAATTAATAGCATATGCTTCATATAAAACATTTTTCATTTCAATCATTTCCATTTGTCTATGACGTGTTTTGACGTCAAACTTGACGTCGTCTTAAAATATTTGTACGCTGTCTACAGCCATTTTTTCTGGGCCGATTTTCACCAAAATTCACAGAATGTGTATGTAAGGCTCTAGTTGTGCCTTCCGGTGTCCGTTTTTCAAAATTTAAAAAGGCAATGGTTCTATGGCGAGTCAAAGATTCGAACCATTGACGTCAAATTTCAAATGCGTATAAAATCGCTTCCAGATGAGCTAGAAAGCTAATATTTGAATAGGATATAAGTCTCTAAGATTTCTTTAGATACCGAGAGAATGAACTTCATTTGACGTCATATGATGTCATGAGGTGAAAAGAAATTTCTAATTATTACGTGTTAAATTCTATATGTTGAAAACGTTCAAGCACCTTAAAAATCCAATAGCTTAAGCTTCAGATAAAACATTTTGCATTTCAATAATTTTCATTTGCCTATGACGTGTCTTGACGTCAAACTTGACGTCGTCTCAAAATGTTTGTACGCGGCCTACAGCCATTATTTCTGGACCGATTTTCATTAAAATTCACAGAATGTGTATGTTAGGCTCTCGTTGTGCATCCTGGTGTCCGTTTCTCAAAATTCGAAAAGGCAATGATTTTATGGCGAATCCAAGATTCAAACTTTTGATGTCAAATTTCAAATGCGTATAAAATCGCTTCCAGATGAGCTAGAAAGCTTATATTTAGGTAGTATATAAGTCTCCATGTCTGCTTTATATTCTATGAAGATGAACGTCATTTGACGTCAGATGACGTTATAAGGACAAAAAGAATTTCTGATATATATGCGTTAATTCAAATATGTTGTTAACTTCACAGGACCATGGAAATTTAATAGTTTATACATTAATCCATGAGCTTTAGAATGCAATGTATTCCATAATAATGTAACGTTATATCACGTAAGATTTGATATCAGGGCAAAAAGGTTTTACGCGGTGTACAGCCATTATATTTGGACCGATTTTCATCAACATTTCACAGAATGTATATGTAACGCTCTTGTTGTGTATTCCTTGTTCGGTTTTCCAAATTCGAAAAGGCAATGGTTCTATGGCGAATCCAAGTTTTGAACCATTGACGTCAAATTTCAAATACGTATAAAATCGCTTTCAGATGATTTAGAAAGTGGATATTTGGACTGAATATTAGTCTTTTAGACTTATTTCTATTATGTGAGGATTAACGTCATTTGACGTCATAAGGTCAAAAAGAATGTTTGATATCTAAGCATTAATTTCTATATGTTGCAAAGTTCCAATGGGGCATGAAAAATTTACTTGATATATTTAAAATACTTAATATTTCATTTCATTGATTTTCTTATGCCTATGACGTCATATGACACCAAACTTGACATTGTCTACATAAGTTTGTACGCAGTCTACAGCCATTATTTCAGGACGGATTTTCATCAAAATTTCACAGAATGTGTATGTTACGCTTTACATGTGCAAACCCGTCTCCGTTTCACCAAATATGAAAGAGCAAGGATTTTGTTGGGCATCCTTACTTTTGTTTTCAAAATATTGAAAAGACCGAGGTTCTGTGGTGAAACAAAGTTTTGAAAATATGACCTCGGAATTAGATGTCAGATCAAAAAGTTTGTAAGCGCTCTGCAGACATTATGAATTGATGAACTCGTCTAGAAACCTAATATTTTCTGCGTATTCCATATCAATAATTTTCAATTTGATTGAGATTTTAACGGTTTGCAGAAAGTCCTATCGTTTGCCGTGCAAATGAAATCTAGTTCTTCTTCTTCTTATTATTCTTTTTTTCTTCCTAACTAAACGCTTATTTTTCTATGTTGCAATACTCCTAGGACGATGAAATTTTTATGACTTATTAGTAACGTGAGGAAATTTTGATTTCTATGATTTTCATATGCCTATGACGTCATATGACGTCACATTTGAAAAATGCTTAAAAAGTTTGTACGCGGTCTACAGCCATTGTTTGTGAACCGATTTTCATCAAATTTTCACAGATTGTGTATATTAATTTCTAGTTGTGCATCCCGGTGTCCGTTTTTCAAAATTCGAAAAGTCCAAGGTTCTATAGCGAATCCAAGATTCGAACCAAGGTCGTAAATTTTTTAAATGCTTATAAAATCTGTCCTTTTTCAGATAGAAAGTTGATATTAAGTCAGTATATAGGTCTCTAGAAGTTTTAAACATTTTGTGAAAATAAATGTCATATGACGTCACGTGACGTCATTATATGATAATGTATTTCTAATATTAACAAGAATATTTCTATATGTTGAAATTGTCGAAGGGCAATGAAAATTTAATGACCTATGCTTAAAACGCTGAAATTTTGATTTCTATGATTTTCATATGCCTATGACGTCATATGACGTCACATTTGAAATGTGCTACAAAAGTTTGTACAAGGTCTACAGCCATTGTTTGTGAACCGATTTTCATCAAATTTTCACAGATTGTGTATATTAAGTTCTAGTTGTGCATCCCGGTGTCCGTTTTTCAAAATTCGAAAAGTCCATTGTTCTATAGCGAATCCAAGATTCGAACCAAGGTCGTAAATTTTTAAATGCTTATAAAATCTGTCCTATTTAAGATAGAAAGTTGATATTTAGACAGGATATAGGTCGCTAGAAGTTTTAAACATTTTGTGAAAATAAATGTCATATGACGCCACGTGACGTCATTATATGATAATGTATTTCTAATATTAACAAGAATATTTCTATATGTTGAAATTGTCGAAGGGCAATGAAAATTTAATAACCTATGCTTCAAACGCTGAAATTTTGATTTCTATGATTTTCATATGCCTATGACGTCATATGACGTCACATTTGAAATGTGCTACAAAAGTTTGTACAAGGCCTACAGCCATTGTTTGTGAACCGATTTTCATCAAATTTTCACAGATTGTGTATATTAAGTTCTAGTTGTGCATCCCGGTGTCTGTTTTTCAAAATTCGAAAAGTCCATTGTTCTATAGCGAATCCAAGATTCGAACCAAGGTCGTAAATTTTTAAATGCTTATAAAATCTGTCCTATTTAAGATAGAAAGTTGATATTTAGATAGGATATAGGTCGCTAGAAGTTTTAAACATTTTGTGAAAATAAATGTCATATGACGCCACGTGACGTCATTATATGATAATGAATTTCTAATTCTAACAAGATTATTTCTATATGTTGAAATTATCGAAGGGCAATGAAAATTTAATGCCGAATGCTTCAGATGCTGAAATTTCGATTTCAATGATTTCCAGAAGCCTATGACGTCATATGACGTCACATTTGAAATTGACTACGAAAGTTTGTACACGGTTCAGAACCATTATTAATGGGCCGATTTTCATCAAATTTTCACAGAATGTGTATATTAAGTTCTAGTTGTGCATCTCGTGTCCGTTTTTCAAAATTCGAAAAGTCCATGGTTCTATAGCGAATTCAAGATTCGAACCAAGGACGTCAATTTTTAAATGCTTATAAAATCGGTCCTATTTGAGATAGAAAAGTGATATTTGGTCAGTATATAGGCCTCTAAGAGTCTTAAACATTATGTGAAAATAACGTCATATGACGTCACGTGACGTCATTATATGATAATGTATTTCTAATATTAACAAGAGTATTTCTATATGTTGAAATTGTCGAAGGGCAATGAAAATTTAATGACAAATGGTTGAGACGCTGAAATTTCGATTTCAATGATTTTCAGAAGCATATGACGTCATATGACGTCACATTTGAAATTGACTACGAAAGATTGTACACGGTCCAGAGCCATTTTTAATGGACCGATTTTCATTAAATTTTCACAGAATGTGTATATCCCGTTCTTATTGTGTATACCCGTCTCCGTTTTTCAAAATTCGAAAAGTCCAAGCATCTATGGCGGATCCAAGATTCGAACCAAGGACGTCAATTTTTAAATTCTTATAAAAACTGTCCTATTTGAGATAGAAAGTTGAAATTTTGTCAGTTAGTAGGTCTCTGGGTGTCTTAACAATTATGAGAAAATAAACGTCATATGACGTCACGTGACGTCATTTTACATATATTTATTATAATTATTCTTTCTTTCTTCCTAACTAAACGATTATTTTTCTATGTTGCAATAATCCTAGGACGATGAAATTTTTATGGCTTATTAGTCACGTGAGGAAATTTTGATTTCTATGAATTTCATATGTTTATGATGTCATATGACGTCACAATTGACATATGCTACAAAAGTTTGTACACGGTTTACAGCCATTATTGATGAACCGATTTTCATCAAATTTTCACAGATCGTGTATATTAATTTCTAGTTGTGCATCCCGGTGTCCGTTTTTCAAAATTCGAAAAGTCCAAGGTTCTATAGCGATTCTAAGATTCTAACCAAGGTCGTAAATTTTCAAATGCTTATAAAATCGGTCCTTTTTGAAATAGAAAGTTGATATTTGGTCAGTATATAGGTCTCTGGGAGTCTTAACGATTTTATGAAAATTAACGTCATATGACGTCACGTGACGTCATTATATGATAATGTATTTCTAATATTTACTGGATTATTTCTTTATGTTGAAATTTTCGAAGGGCTATGAAAATTTCATGACACAGGCTTCAGATGGTGAAATTTCGATTTTCTTCGTAACTAAAGGCTTATTTTTCGCGGAATATAATGTCAATTGTTCAGCATGAACATGAAATACTACCAGAGGTGAGTCATTACATGAAACTTCTATCTCATGCTTTTTGCATTAACACAGGTTGCAGAAAGTCCTATCATTCGTTTAGACGAATGACATCTAGTTATTATTATTCTTTTTTTCCAACCTTTTCATGTTGTTATTTCATTAAGTTGCTGAAGGTCTATGACAAAGAAATTCTATCAACAGACACCTGAAGCAATGGCATTTTGGAATATATTATTTTTATCTTCACATGACGTCACATGACGTCAGAACTAAAAATAGCTACCAAAGTTTGTACGCGCTGTACAGCCGTTATTTATGGACTGATTGTCATGGAATTTTCACAGAAGTTATATATTAAGACCTCATTGTGCAGGATTATATAGGTTTGCCAAGATTCGAAAGAACTAAGGTTCTATGGCGAATCCAAGATTCGAACGAAGGACGTCAAATTTCAAATCCATATAAAATCGATTCTAGATGAGATAGAAAGTTGATATTTAGCGAGCTTATACGTCTCTGTGTTTCCTTTGCATTATGTAAAGATGAATATCATATGACGTCATTTGACGTCATCAAGTTGTATAGAATTTCCGATTTCTTGATGTCAATTTACTCATGTTGCAAGGGTTCATAAACAATGGAAATTGAAAGTCCTTTATAAGTAATCATGTTAATTTTGATCCAATGTTAAAAATTTTCATATGACGTCACATGACGTCAGAACTAAAAATAGCTACCAAAGTTTGTATGCGCTGTACAGCCGTCATTTATGGACGGATTGGCATGGAATTTTCACAGAAGTTATATATTGCGATCTCATTGTGCAGGATTATATAGGTTTGCCAAGATTCGAAAGACCTAAGGTTCTTTGACGAATCCAAGATTCGAACCAATGACGTCAAACTTTAAATACGTATAAAATCGTTTCTAGATGAGATAGAAATTTGATATTTAGCGAGCTTATACGTCTCTGTGTTTCCTTTGCATTTTGTAAAGATGAACGTCATATGACGTCATCAAATTGTAGAGAATTTCCGATTCCTGAATGTCAATTTACTCATGTTGCAAAGGTTCATAGACAATGAAAATTTAATGTCATATGTACATAATCAAGAACATTAAGATGTAATGAGTAAAATTTTCATATGACGTCACATGACATCAAAACTTAAAAAAGCTACCAAAGTTCATCCGCGCTGCACAGCCGTCATTTATGGACGGATTGGCATGGAATTTTCACAGAAGTTATATATTACGACTTCATTGTGCAGGATTATATAGGTTTGCCAAAATTCGAAAACCACCAGGTTTATCATGGTTTGCAGTGCAGAAAGCCCTATCTTTTGTTCAAAACAAAAGAAGTCTAGTTATTATTATTATTATACTTTTTTCTTCCTTTTGAGGTTCAAATTAAAACAGGTTGCCGATGAGCTAGCAGCATGAAATTTTAATAGTTTACACAGTGACTTTGGCGCTTTTGGTCGTCATATTTTTTTCTTCATGTGACGTCACATGACGTCAGTGCTGAAAAAAGCTACAAAAGCTTGTACGCGCTCTACAGCCGTCATGATTGGACCGATTTACTTGATTTTTTCACAGAATGTATATATTATGTTCTTGTTGTGCAGGATTATATACGTTTTGCAATATTTGAAAAGATCAAGGATCTATGGCTGAACCAAGTTTCGAACTTTGGACCAGAAATTGTATTGATGTATTACGAAGCACTCAGATAAGCTAGAAACATGAAATTTGGACAGAATATGTGTCCTATTGATTTATTTTAGTTCTGAGAAGATTGACGTCGTATGATGTAAAATGACGTCATGACGCGTTATCAAAATTTTTTTATCCAAAATATACGGTTTTTTAGCACTGGAAGACTAAGTTTTTGACCGATTTGCATAAAATTTTCACTGAAGGTGCAACATAGCCTCTTATTGTCATCAGTCACTTCCGCTTCCGGAAAATAGCTAAGGTCAAGGTCACATGTCAATTATCGGTTTTTTCTTCGGCCTTAAATATCTCAAAAACGAAAAATATTTTATCGAGACACTATGCATATAATTTGTAGTGCTTTGAAATGCCTTTCAGACGATATATAGGTTTTGAAGATCGGCGTTGAATCAGTTGAGTTATTGCAGAAAAACAAAAATGATGCAACCCTAAGCGCACTTGACTACTTATATCTCATAAGAGTATGAATATAATTTGTAGATCAATGCCCGGTCGTTCTTTTGGTGTTTAAATTTTAAAGATTGACCTAATATTCATTAAGTTATAAGGAAAAACAAAACGATATGAACATATTTATCCCCGATTTTTACCGTATGCTCAAGGTTTAAACGCCCGTAGCTACATAGTGTTTAAAGATACATACAGTTATGAAGCAAAGGAATTGTGGAAAATGAAAAGACCTTTCTAACGGTACCTAGCTTTTTAAAATTGGACTTAATATAAGGAAGTTACATGAAAACTAAGAATGCAGTAAAACCGTTCTTTCATGCACTCCCGCAGTAAGTCCCGATCACTTGTTTCCTTTTTTTCGAAGAAACTAATGATTTTTTTAAAATTAACATACAATTTTTTTTATTTTTTTTTTGCATGATATAATGTGGTTCTAATGATATGCAGATTTTAATGATCGGACCCTAAATAATAAAGTTATTTGTCGAAGGGCAATAATAGACATGAACATCGTTTTGCCGATTTTTTTGCCGTTTCTTTGAAAAAAAACTTTCTATATCTTAGAGCACGTAACAGAAAAGTTGAAATATGAAACACGTGAAATGTTGGAAATTTAAAGGCCTTTCTTTTTTGCTCACCTGAGCACTTGTGCTCGGGTGAGCTTTTCTGGTCGCCTTTTGTCCGTCGTGCGTCGCCATTTGTCCGTCGTCAACAATTGCTTGTGAACACTCTAGAGGCCACAGTTTTGTCCCAATCTTCATGAAACTTGGTCAGGATGTTTGTCTACATGATATCTCGGATGAGTTCGAAATTCGGTCATGTGGGGTCAAAAAATAGGTTACCAGGTCAAATCTTAGAAAAACATTGTGAACACTCTAGAGGCCACAGCTTTGGCCCAATCTTCATGAAATTGGGTTACATGGGTCAAAAACTAGGTCACCAGGGAAAATCTTAGAAAAATCTTGTGAATACTCTAGAGGTCTACATTTTTGTCCCAGTCTAAATTAAAAATTGATATTAGGTCAGGAGTTATTTTTAATTAAAAAATTTTTTTTCACTTTAAAATTAAAATTATAACTGAAAACAAAGAAACATATTCTCTTTTGAATGCAATGACTTTAAAATTTAAATTATGTTATATGACATCACAGATTTCCTCTGCTATTTATTTATGTTTGCACTCTACAGCTATCAATTCAGGACGGATTTTCTTCAATTTTTGAAGATGGTGTATTTCAGAAAACTCAATAAGTATGATCAGGTTTGACATGGTTTAAAGTGCAGAAAGCCCTTTCTTTTGTCCAGAACAAAAGAAGTCTAGTTCTTATTATTAGGGCTTTCTGCCTCAAGCAGAAAGACCTATTGGGTTTGTTATGTTTTTTCTTATAAGGACTTTCTGCCTAAAGCAGAAAGTCCTATTGGGTTTGTTATGTTTTTTTATTCTTCTTATTCTTTTTTTCTTCGAAACTGAGCGTTAATTTAAGCATGTTGCAATGGTCCCAGGGCCATGAAATTTTAATGGCATATACTTGATGCGATGAAATTTTGATTTCTATGATTTTCATATGC
>CM037793.1:3753023-3803023 GCA_021229015.1 Solen grandis | reverse complement strand
CCATGCAAACTGTGTACAATCTAAGCTTCCTATAGGAACTGTCTGATCAGGGTCTGCTCTGTTTGCCAAATGCATCAAAATGATTCTGTAAATTCTATATGATGTAAAAGGTTAGAGGATAGAGAATGCATGAAGTCAGCTGTGCCCATATAATGTCAGTGTATATACATGTATGTGTTGACAGATACGTCGATGCAGCAGACAGTTCCCGCCAACTCCGCCATCTACACCATGGGTCAAGAGGAGCTCATCAAGTGGCTCCGAAATATCAAACTCACCGAGTAAGTACTGCCTGGTTCCCTGTTGTCCCTCCAAACTCACCGAGTAAGTACTGCCTGGTTCCCTATTGTCCCTCCAAACTCACCGAGTAAGTACTGTCATGTTCAATATTGTCCCTCCAAACTCACCGAGTAAGTACTGTCATGTTCCCTATTGTTCCTCCAAACTCACCGAGTAAGTACTGTCATGTTCCCTATTTTCCCTTCAAACTCACCAAGTAAGTACTGTCATGTTCCCTATTTTCCCTTCAAACTCACCGAGTAAGTACTGCTGGTTCCCTGTTGTCCCTCCAAACTCACCGAGTAAGTACTGTCATGTTCCCTATTGTCCCTCCAAACTCACCGAGTAAGTACTGTCATGTTCCCTATTGTCCCTCCAAACTCACCGAGTAAGTACTGCCTGGTTCCCTGTTGTCCCTCCAAACTCACCGAGGAAGTACTGTCATGTTCCCTATTGTCCCTCCAAACTCACCAAGTAAGCATTGCCTGGTTCCCTATTGTCCCTCCAAACTCACCGAGTAAGTACTGTCATGTTCCCTATTTTCCCTTCAAACTCACCAAGTAAGTACTGTCATGTTCCCTATTGTCCCTCCAAACTCACCGAGTAAGTAGTCATGTTCCCTATTTTCCCTCCAAACTCACCAAGTAAGTACTGTCATGTTCCCTATTGTCCCTCCAAACTCACCAAGTAAGTACTGCCTGGTTCCCTGTTTTCCCTCCAAACTCACCGAGTAAGTACTGTCATGTTCAATATTGTCCCTCCAAACTCACCAAGTAAGTACTGCCTGGTTCCCTGTTTTCCTTCCAAACTCACCGAGTAAGTACTGCCTGGTTCCCTGTTGTCCTTCTAAAGTCACACATACTGTTAAAATCAAATTCTTGGTCAATGTCAATCTATGAGGGAGCTGCTTTAAGTTTTATTTTCTTTGTTGCTTTTGTTAATATTCATAAAAGAAGCATTATTTCAATAGGAATTAATAATATTGAATTAGATTTCATCGTATTGTTCGATTTTGTTGCTTTGTATGGTATGTCAGCAATATCTCTCCTCTTAAAAAATGCTGGTATGTGATTGGTCAGTACTGGTCACATTATCATGGTGTATTTTTCCATACTGTCATATCCTCAAAAATGACAGACTGAAATCTTTTTCACAGGCATAAGAAACATGCATTAGTCTTTTTACATTATTTGATATAGTTAAAGTGTTAAAAGAGTTAAGTTTGTTGTTTTTCTATATGTAAGAGTGTTCAAATAAAATTGTGTTGACACATATTTTTGTTGTTCAGTTTGTATGATTTTAAAAATGCTCAAGATTTACATTAAGGCAGTCAGAGATACATAAAGATTCCATTACAAACAGTGTAATATACAATGTGTTTATTTACCAATTATATTTTTTTTTTTACTAAATTTTTATCTAAATTATCTTTGAGCGTCAATTCTGTGGGGTATGCAATTACAGGGATGTATAAAGTCACAACTGAAAGCTACAAACAGTTTAACTTTAAATGTTGTTTAACTTTGCAGATGTATACCAGCTTTCCTAGAGTTTGATGGCAAACTTCTTATGCAGCTAAAAATAATGAGGACTGAGGTAAACTTGTCCACTGTGTTCTATATATTTTGAAAATCTGTGCTTTCATTCTTTGTTGTTGTTGTTGTTTTTATTGGCAATCAGCTATTGTTTCATCAACTGATACTTTCATTGGCAATTTGCTGTTATTAGCTCGACTATTCGAAGAATATGAGAGCTATTGTAGTCGCCCTGGCGTCGGCGTTGGCGTTGCAGCTTTTGGTTAAAGTTTTGCGTGCAAGTTACTATCAACCTTATATCTCAATATCCATTTATGGTATTGACTTGAAAGTTTATAAATATGTTCAGGGGCATCAGACAACCAAGGTAGATAACTCTTGACTTAATTTAATATGAATTATGGCCCCTTTTTAACTTAGAAATTTTGGTTAAAGTTTTGCATGCAATAGAAAATTTGGTTAAAGTTTGCGTGCAAGCTACTATTTAGTTTGTATCTTGGTTTGACTTGAAAGTTTATGAATATGTTAAGGGGCATCAGACAACCAAGGTAGATAACTCTTGATGGAATATATTACAAATTATGGCCCCTTTTTAACTTAGAAATTGTGGTTAAAGTTTTGCATGCAAGGTACTTTCATGCTAATATCTTAGTATCCAGGCATGGGATTGATTTGAAACATCTTAAATATGTTTAGGGGTATCATACTTTCATAGTAGATAACTCGTGATGGATTATGTTAAATTATTGCCCTTTTTAGTCCCCTACCGGTGTTCACACCGGAGGGGACTATAGGTTTGCCCTCCGTCTGTCCGTCCGTCTGTCCGTCCGTATGTCTGTCTGCTCAAATCTGGATCCCGCGATAACTTAATAACTAAGCAAGCTAACCTGATGAAACTTGGTATATGACTAGATGGCAATGTGTAGATTATGCACGTCATTTTATTTTTGTTCTTCCACTAAAATTGTGGTTGCTATGGTAACGGAAATAGTGAAAATATGGCAAAAAATGGGATCCTGCGATAACTAAGCAAGCTAACTTGATGAAACTTGGTATATGACTAGATGGCAATGTGTAGATTATGCACGTCATTTTATTTTTGTTCTTCCACTAAAATTGTGGTTGCTATGGTAACAGAAATATGGCAAAAAATGGGATTTTTGTTCTTCCACTAAAATTGTGGTTGCTATGGTAACAGAAATATGGCAAAAAATGGGATCCTGCGATAACTAAGCAAGCTAACTTGATGAAACTTGGTATATGACTAGATGGCAATGTGTAGATTATGCACGTCATTTTATTTTTGTTCTTCCACTAAAATTGTGGTTGCTATGGTAACGGAAATAGTGAAAATATGGCAAAAAATGGGATCCTGCGATAACTAAGCAAGCTAACTTGATGAAACTTGGTATATGACTAGATGGCAATGTGTAGATTATGCACGTCATTTTATTTTTGTTCTTCCACTAAAATTGTGGTTGCTATGGTAACGGAAATAGTGAAAATATGGCAAAAAATGGGATTGATTACCATATTGAGTCAAGGTGGAGCCAGTAGGGGACTTATGTGTTGCATACAACACCAGTTACTTGTTAACATAGTAATTTTGGTAAAAGTTTTGCATGCATGTTACTTTCATGCTTATATCTCAGTATCCAGGCATGGGATTGATTTCAAACATCTTTAATATGTTTAGGGGTATCATACTATAAAGGAAGATAACACTTGATGGAATATATTAAAAATTATGACCCCCTTTTAACTTAGAATTTTGGTTAAAGTTTTGCATGCACGCTACTATCCAGGTTATATCTCAGAAATTGTTTATGGTATTGACTAGAAAGTTCAGGATTGTTCAGGGCCATCAGAAAACCAAGGAGGATAACTCTTGGACTGAATTTATACAAATGATGGCCCTATTTGGTTAAAGTTTTGCTTGGTTAAAATGTTATTATACTTATGTCTCAGTAATTAGCCATGAAATTGATTTTAGACTTCATAAACCTATTTAGGGGTATTTGACTATTAAGGTATATCATTTTTGACTATTATGTACAGGGTATATGAAGGGCAAGAATTGAAATACATTTCATTTGATTTACCAACAAGCATTTTGATTAGTCGAGCGTGCTGTCCTCTGACAGCTCTTGTTTTTATTCATTGGTCAGGAGTTACTTTTGATAGGTTATCCACTGTTTTTTTCAATTGGCATGCAATTTTTTTCCAGTAAATATTTGTATACAAGTCCCATTGGTTGAGTGATAAGGGCATGTCTTGTATTACCAAAGGTTGTGGGTTTAATCTGAGTTATAAAACAATTCCCCTGTCATCTCCTACTGCATTAACTCCAATGCCCCTGTCACATTAAATGTCTAGAATTAATTCTTGTTTTGCATCATTGATTACCTCAAGGTTTCATACCATAATTGTGTAAGCATTTTTGACCCCTCGAAAAATGAGGCCTCCAGATGATTGACTAATTTAAGAATTCTTTCTATCTGAAACTTGACTTTGGTTGTTGCTGGAAGAAACCAGGTAAATTCAAGTGGCTTAAATAATCTGATCATACTCTGGTGAGTGATCTAGGGCCATATGGCCCTCGTGTTGAACTCATATGATGCTATATTATATACAATTTCATGCATTTATTGGAAAATAATGCATGCCTCCTTTGTTACATAGCATAAAAAACAATAATGTTGTATTTTCAGGCCCCAGAATTCTTCTACCAATGCCTTGAAAAGAGACTGAACATGTCCTTGATAGAAATTCTCAAGTTTACACGGGCACTGGAGGAACTACATTGATACTGGAGACAGCAGTAGCGTGCGTCTTGGTCAAAATTTTGTTGTCAGGGACTCCGTCTCTAGCGTGTAGAGTCGGGGCTTTTCAGCTGATCAACTTCAAACGTGCAACACGGTGAAGGGGTTTTTGTGTGCCAGCAGCCATTTTTGTCTGTGATTCATGGCTGAAGTGGATATTTTGTTATCGAGGAGATTTTTTTTGAGAGATGGAAAAGGGGGTGGGGGTGACAAAGGTTGAGGGGGGAGCACTCTTGTACAGAAATGTACAAATTGAGGCTAGTTTATTTTGAATGGAGGTGTTTTGATACAGAAAGGAAAGCATGTTTTGTATACCTTTTGTACATCTCATGGATATAAACTGTTACATAGAATTTGAAAATTGAGCAATATTTGTAGGTGCCATTTTCATTCATTTTATGGTCTGGTTTGACTGTGAAAGTCTAGGAATGATGTTTATAAAAGGACTTACTTAGATAACTAACCATGCCTGCCCAAATGGTCAGCTTGACCGTCACATCATTGCCATGGTTACAAAACCAAGATCAGTTACCAAGCAGTCAGAAGTAGGCATGGCCAGCCCCCCACCCACCCCACCCCTCCTCCACAATTTTGTAAAGTAGCACGAAAGATTGTTGTGTACATATATAGAAATATATATCTGAAGACCTGGAAAGGTATGAACCAATATCAAAACATGTAAAAAGAAACATTGTATATGACGCAGGCCTGTCATTCCTTATTTTGGGAAACCTGTTCCCACGTCTCTCATCTGTAAATAGTATATTCTTTTATATTGGAAACAGTTGCATCACTTCATTCTCACACCTATCTATGCAGTCTGATTGGAATTAAGTCTTGGTACATGCATACATTTACAATACTCATAAAATTATGACCGTCTGCTGCAATTTTACTTGAGTAAGGTAAGACACAAATGCTGGGGATTTATCTCTATTTCACTGTTTTTAGCTCAAATACTGAGAGAATTCAGCTCTGTTCCATTGTTATTGAGCTTTGATACTGAGATTTTAGCTGTGTTTCACTTAATTGAAATTTTCACTGTTTTTGAGCTTAAATGCTGAGATTTCAGCTCATTTTCTAGCTCACTGTTGTTTTTTGTTCATTTAAAGGGTTTTTCCTTAAATTTTTTTTGGTTATGATTTATACAATTATATATTTAATTGTGAGATTTTTAGTTCATTAATCATGTTCCACTTTTTTAAACCATTGCAAAATCAGAAGAAGAGCCAGTCTGAAATCTTAACATGTTTATACAGTGAAACTCAGTATTCCTTTTTCTGGTAAAAGCTCATTTATCGGTTGAAAATTTCATTTAGCAGGTTAATATGTTCTGAAATGAAACTCATTTTGCTGAGTTTAAATATCATTGAATTGGTTCAAGCCAAATTTGTGTAAGTCCCATTTACTGGGGTTAATGCTCATTTGTTGGGTTTAATGCTCATTTTTTTAATTTTTAATTTTTGGGTTTAATGCTCATATACTAGGTTTAATGCTCATTTACTAGGTTTAATGCTCATTTACTAGGTTAATGCTCATTGTTAGGTTTAAAGCTCATTTGCTCATTAATTTGTGTTAATGCCCATTTGCTGGGTTTAATGTTAGGTTTAAATCTCATTTGCTAGGTTTATTGCTCATTGTCAGGTTTAAAGCTCATTTGCTGAATTTATGCTCATTTATTGGGTTTAATGCTCATTTGCTAGGTTCATTGCTCATTTATTGGGTTGCAGGTTAAAGCTCATTAGCCAATGGATGGATCCCATCAAACTGCATAGTTAAGTTTACATTTCGATCTCAAGTCTGCCAGCCTTACCCTTCCTCTACAACTGTCAACCACAGCACCTCTTGACCCCTCTATCCTTTGGTCATCTGTGGTCACTCTCTCATCTGGCAATGTGATTTAATACTCTGGCAGTCATTGGGCCATTACATGTTGACCCAAGTACAAGGACAAGCAAGCTGTTGTTCATTGGAAAGTTTTCTGGAATTGTTTTTTTTTTAGTGTCTGTACAAATGTGACTTATGTATTTTGTACAATGCTTGCTGATCCTTGAAAGACAAAAGTATCAGTGAATGTTGTAGATCCATTATAACATGTTCCATTATAATGCAGTATAATGCAGATGTGGTACAAACCCAGAATATTAAATTGATATACATTTACATCTTTTTATGTGACTGCCATCTTGTATCTGTTAATATGATAAAACTTGTTATGATCAAATCTTACAACAGCCTGTATCTTGTGATTGACAAAGGAAGAACTTTGTGGTCAATGTAAACTAGCCATTTTTGGAGCTTGTGGTCAACTTGTGGTATCCATTTGACTGACCTCAATCAGTTGTTAAGCTCCTGTTTCTACCAACACACGATGTTAAGTATTGTTTTTATGTTTGTACTGCTTTTTTGACATCTCATCACGGGGAAGAATAAGTTACATAGATATAGAATGTTTTGTTTTGTGTTCTGTTGCTAGAGAACAATCATTTGTCCGTCTGTCTGCATCTCTGTCCATCTAGGCTTGAAAAAGTATACATCCGGGTCTCCTTTGTTTGCTCATACAATATTGTAGCTTAGATTCTATACAATCTGCATAGAAAATAGAAGACTTTTGTTTCATAGACCATGTAAATTTGTGTAAGTTAATATTCATCAAGTCATAGATTTGTACATGAATATTCATTAGGTAAAGGGAAAAGATCTTTTATAAAATCATACAAGGGTTATGATGTAGGAAAAGATTTAAAGAATAATTGAAGTGTTTTACTGAATCTCATTTACATTATATCATATCTGATGCTTGCTAGGTAGGATTTGATGACATCACCTTAAAGGTTGACCAAAGTTGACCTTTACAGTAATTAGCCAATCAAATCCTCGGCTTCAAAATGCTTGGCTGTAACTTCCTAAATATTCGCAAGTTATTATAAAATGGAAAAAGAACAACAGCGAAGGAAATCTCAGTTTTGCAGATATCTGTGGTATTCCATTTTTCATACTAAAATTGATTTGAAACGCACATCTGATTGGATATCATTTTCTTATTAATATTCATGAAGTAAAGGTAGACTTGAGACGACCTTACACGGGATGCGGTCAGATCTTTGTAGCGTAGCGTATCGGAGCTAAAACTAAGAGCTGATTTTAAGGAGATTGAATTAACCCTTTCCCTCATAGAGGAAACCATGAAAAGACCTAGGCGAACAACATAAAACCAGATCAGCCTGCAAGTAACTCGCAGGCTGATAAGGTTTTATGCTGTTCGCTGCTCCTCAGTGGTCTGGAAATGAGGACTTTGTAATTAAATTTGGTAAGGTTTAACTGTGGTTTTCTGCAGATCAGGCTTTATGTGGTACCTATTGAGTGTGTCAAAATGAGTCTATATGAGGGAAAGGGTTAACTTACATTAAAATCAAAATGCAAATAACTATGCCATTCTATAATATTTCAGACTCTAGGGTTACATTCTATCATGCCTAAGATAAACAAAATGTTGAAAAATTCAGTCTGAATATAAAAGTTAATTTATTTTTGAATATGGAAAGCATTCACTTTGAATTTTCTAAGTTCCCAACCACAGAAAGAAAAATCTTACCTTTAATTATTATTCAAGGGACTTAACTCATGTAAAACTACAAGTTTCTACTCAGAGTTGTCTTGATTTTCAGTTCTAGAGTGGCAGACATACAGACAGACAGATATACAGTATCTGTTGGTTTCTAATGAACACTATAAATAGCACATGCAGTATTTGCAGTTTAGTAGAATGGTACTGTTTTGATATTGTGCATACAATATTTCCTTTTTTTTTTTTAATTTTTTTTTTAAGTATTCTTTTTAAACCCCGAGCAGCGTGTATATCAACACAAGGGTCTTGTTGAAAGGATAGGGTTTTGACTTTATAAGGATCACTGCAGCTGACCTATATGTTGTTGCTACTGGGGTTTTCTAGGTTTTGAGGCTTAAAATGGACAAGGGATTTGGAGGTTTCACAAGTTTGGGAAATATTTGTCTCATGAGGAATGAGAGTTGAACTGAAGAATTTAGATGAACTTGCATGGTTAAAATGCCATATAAGTCCCTATTTATTTGTCTCAAGAGATAAATGTGTATCGATGAACAAATGGCTGTCATTAAATACCTGAATCTCGAGGTTCTCTGTGGCTTATAACTCAGCTCAGCCTTTCGCATTGATTTTTTTATCAATTTTTGTAGTTTTCTTTATATGATTATGTTTTTCATAGGAGTAAGCTGGAATGAAAACATATGGTATGTTTTTTATTCAGGCAGAGACTCTATTTTTCAAAAGATTTGCACAGGATAGGTAACGGTGGAAATCTTTATATTTAACTTGTAAATCTGCAAATTTAGGCTTCAGTGTTCCACGATGGTAAAAACATATGAGTAAATAAAGATTTTGCACCAAGGAATCAAAATAGAAATTTACACTTTATGGTAACATTTGAAAGTTCATGTATGTTTTGCTTATGATTAATGGCAGTCAAGTTGTCGTTTTTTGGGGTATTTTTAATAAAATTTGATATTTTGTTTAAAAAACAGGCCTGTAGCATTTTATTAGCAGGAAAACTTCTGATTCAGATACTTAATGATACATGTACCCATCCATTGACAGGAAGTCATGCATTAATGGCCTTCTCTCAGGATTCATTTTCGAAACTTTCGGAAACATTTTCGAGGATTTTGTAAAGAAGGCCAGAGAATCTGCAGACTGGCATTTTGACCTGATAAGAATTTGTTTTTATCATTGTGTGGAATGATAAAGACCAAGGAAACCCTCTTAAAAAGGTATAAGGCTTTAATTCAAATTGGACAATCTGCAATATTTTGTAAACAACGATCTCAAAAGCTAATGGTAATAATAGTTATTGCATGGATTTGTAACGGTTAAAGCATCAGCTTCAACTGTAGGAAGTTGATAAATTGTCATATAGAATAATGTGTGAAACAGTTTTATCGTATTTCACACCAAGGAATATCAGAGATGTAAGAAGTAAAAACTCCCTGCTTCAAAGAAGTGGAGGCTATACAAGAAGCATGAGTGTCAAGTCTTGACACGTCATGTGACGTCTTATTTGGTTCAAGACTTCCTGTCATGTCACATGGCATCCCGTTCTATACTCACAGAACATGGAGACAGGGTGGGATACTGGGGTATTAATTGGCTTCAGTGATAGTTTGAGTTTGTGTTTATTCTGTCTGAAATTATCTGTTAATTGTTTAGAAAAGAAATTATGTAATGTTTAACTTACCCAAGATCACAAATTTCTCTGTCTGTAAATTTACTTTTTTAATTTCAACATGTATTTATTTATTTATTAAGGGTATATATTTACTTGAAGTAGTTTGATAAAAATTACTGTCTTCCTATATTCACATTTGCATACTCGGTAATTCACTTTTACGGTATTTTTATTTTAATGTCTCCTTATCTAAGCAAATCTTGTTGTTTTTCATATGAATAGGTATTTCACATGGTAATACCTTGTATATTTTGTAATGAGTTGTGAAACATATCAGATATTTGAGCTGATTCTCTTCATGATAAAAAAATTAATTTTTAAAAAATTTTTTTATATTGTTGAAACAAATAATTATTGCAGATTTACATAGCAGAAAATTGCTTGTTTCAGTGGAGTATCATTTATTTAATTATCAAGTGAAAATATTTTTTTCATGTATGATACAGCCATGAACAAAAATACTGATTTTCCTCGTCATAAGATGAATTAAAAATGATATTCCACTGAAACCAACATTTTTTTTTTTTATTTAATGTTTTTCCCATTCTTTGGGCTACATAAAAGGCCAAAAGTAATCCCAATACAAAACAGTGAAAATTATAAAAATGGTACTTTTCACAGCTGAAAACAATGAATGTTACCATTTACAGTTCACTGATATTTCCCAATAGTCCACTGAAAAACATTAAATAAAAAGCTATGATTGTGTATCTTTTATTAGAATTGGAATTTTTTTAAAAAATTTATGTTAATCATTTTGTAACTGTCTTTCATGATTTAAAGTGTGAAATAAATATTGGGACGAAAGGCAAGATGAGATGTTAGAATTGCTGACTTGTATATATATATATAGGTCAATGATTAAAAAATTAGAGATTTATAGGACAGTGATCAAGATTGGTGGAGATATATAGGTCAATGATTAAAAAATTAGAGATTTATAGGTCAATGATAAAAAATAGAAATATATAGGTCAGTGATAAAAATAGAGATAAATAGGTCAGTGATCAAGATTGGTGGAGATATATAGGTCAGTGAAGATTGTTTGAGATGAATAGGTTAGTGATCAAGATTGCTGGAGAAGAACAGGTCATTTATCAAGATTGTTGGAAATTAATAGGTCAGTGATCAAGTTTGTTGGAGATGAATAGGCCATTTATCAAGATTGTTGGAAATGAATAGGTCAGTGATCAAGTTTGTTGGAGATGAATAGGTCATTTATCAAGATTGTTGGAAATGAATAGGTCAGTGATCAAGTTTGTTGGAGATGAATAGGTCATTTATCAAGATTGTTGGAAATGAATAGGTCAATGATCAAGTTTGTTTGAGATGAATAGGTCATTTATCAAGATTGTTGGAAATGAATAGGTCAGTGATCAAGTTTGTTGGAGATGAATAGGCCATTGATAGAGTTTGTTGGAGGTGAATAGGTCAGTGATCAACAGTTGCGGAGATATATCCGTCAGGTAATAAATGTTTTGAAACAGCAGAAAAGTTGAATTTCAGCTTTATAGGGGCAAATATATATAATGTTTTGAAATGCACAGTAAAACCTCACATTGCCATCATTTGATATTGTGGGCAACTGACAAACGCTTTTTTTTTTTTTTTTACAATCCAGAATGTTCTGATTGCAAAGTGGACTTGATGATGCTGGTTTGTTGAGGGGCCTGCAATACATGGTTCTGTAATCTCTCATTCATTTTCAGATTTTATAAACTCCCAGGCTATAGATTGAAGACAGATTTATATATAAATGACCTTGATTATTTGTGAGATTTAAGACTTTTTCACGGGAGTTTTGATTTCATTTGTACAACACTAAAAATGTCCTTAGCCCACTCTTTCTTAGTCATCGCATACTTGTTTGTCCATTATATATTTACATTTTCATGTTAGTGTGATATTTTAGCTTTTTCATTTTGTTTAAACAGTTCATACTTTTTACAGTTTTTGTTTGAAGTGCACATTTTTGGTGTAGGTACTTTGGTTAGAGATTATATTTATTTGTGATAATTTTTACACCATGTTTATTTTCTTTTTACATATTTAATTTTTGTTACTTTTTTTTATTTTTTTGCTTTATATCTAATTTATGACATTCTATCCTTTTTCAGTTTATAAAATATATTGATATGTGTATTTTTCAATGGAAATAGGTTTTCTAAATACAAAAAGATAAACAGTTCAGGTTAGTATTATAATACTGAGGCTAGACCAAGATTTTATGTTACAGTATTTTTATTTTTATTTGAATTTTGGTGAATTTCTTTCGAAAATATGAAATAATTTTGATTTAACAATCACCTAAGAATATGTATTTTCAATAAATGGAAAAAGATTTTTTCCTGTACCAATATAGGTAGTATTCACCTTTTGAATTTTGTGAAAATTTTGACAAAAAAAAAATCAACGAATAATATTGTTTTCAACGATCATCGTTTTAAGGGCTATCATCAAGGTACATTAATATTGTAAAGGTCAGCCAGCCCGTCTCAGAGTTTGATAAAAAGGAGGTTAGCAAAATATTTCTTAGATTGATTTGAGCACTGACATTTATTTCAATATTATCTAGTTGATTGATTTGATAAAGTTATCTTAACTTTCATGAAAGGGGAACAAACTCTGCTAGACTTAAGAAATTAATTTTTCATAAGAAAAAATTCAAAAGAAAATAAAAACAGCATACCAAGTGTTTACTTTTATATATTAAGTAATTTTAGTATCATTTTTATAAAAAAAATGAAAATTTAAGTTAAAGGCTTGCCTATCTTGCACGATATTCTTGAAAATAAAAATGGTACTTAAGTATAAATTTCATACTCTAACTCAAATTAGAACTTGAGGAAATACCCAGATTTGAGACTGAGGTTGTATTAAGTAATTTCAAGAACCAAGGGCCAGTTCTGAATATGCTCAAGATGAATTGAGCTTGAGAATGCAACAGGAATTAATAAGGTTGAAGAAGTCATGTGTCAGAGGAAATAAAGAGAAATGGTACAATGAAGCGGTAGATTTCCCTGTAAGATCCAACTTCTCAGTATTTTATGTGGGTTAAGTAGATGGTGACATGTTTCGTGTGGGTTTCAAAGTTAGACAGTGTTGATATTTATTAGAATTGCATTGTGACCTTGAGATGAGGTGAAGGTTGCTTGAAATGCTAATGTGACCTTGAAATAAGGTCACTCCTGATTTTTTTTTTTTTAAATGTTGGCAATGGGGGTGATTATACAATATAAAATGTTGAACGTTTTTATTGACATTTTATACTCTAAAGTGTTTATGATTTGTTCTTTATTGCCGTTTTTGTGCTTTATATATATATAAAATACGTTGATATACTGAGTTAGTTTTGTTTTGTTTTACTCCCACTGATGTGTGTGTGTGTATGTGAGAGAGAAAAAAAAGTGTGTGAGAGAGAGAAAAAAAGTGTGTGAGAGAGAGAAACACTGAAGAATCTTGGTAAACCCCTTTTCCAGTATATTAAATGCATAATTCTGTGTTGCAAACATCAAGCAATGGTTTACATTGAGATTTTATATATAAATACAAGAGCAGTAAGGTTAAGTTATGTAGCACATGCGTAACTTAAGTTTTGGGTTTTAATACCTGAATGCTACTTAAGATTTGTTAAGGATTTAATATCAGAATACTTAAATGATTTAATAAATGGTTGAAACTTGTTACCCGAAACAACCAAATAAACCAACTAAAACTGTCAACTAGCAAAACAATTAGTAATCAGTTATCTACTCAGTTTGGCTTAAAACTGATTCCAATCTCTAATAAGCAGTAAATATCCTGATTTAAGGTAAAGTCCCTGTAATGGTTCCGCTACATTTCGGACCTCATGGCCTTTCATGGAGATAACCAAGGTTTCCTAAAGTTTCATTAGGGTACCTTGGTTATCTTGGTAGAGGTTAAGTGGTCCAAGAATGAGCAGAACCATTACAGGGACTTTACCTTAAATGACAGTAAAATGTAAAATTTTCATTTACATTACGTGTGTCTGAGAGAGTGCGTGAACGTGTGCAAACATAAAATAAAAGTCACTTCGCTGGGCCCCTGACTTTAATATTTTGAAAAATTAGAGGCAGTTAAACACCATTACATAGTCCTAGGAACAATTTTGTCTGTGTGGTCCTTAAATTAATGCAATCACTGGCTCCAAATGGTGACTATAGTAACATATATATATATAAGTTAATATGAAATTATCTTATATTGGATTGACAATTTTTTTTTTTTTTTTTTTTTTTTTTTTAGTTTGTCTGCTTAAGTAAAAAGTCGATATATTGTCATGACTGTTGGCATTGTCGTCGGTGTCATCATTGCTGGCAGTTACTTTAATTGCATGATTTTTCAACGTCAGTTTGCGTAGAAGTGATGATTTTTGCTGTCTGATTGGGGGGAATGATAAAAAGACATCCTGGTGGGAGATTATATAATTATGAAAGTGAATGAAAATAGGTTGGCTTTATAAATGAAATCTGATTATGTGTGTTATAACATTGGGTAACATACTCAATTATTTACATGTTTAAATGGTGAACGTATAATGTAAGTCTTAACAGTTGTTCTGGAAATGACATAAAAGAGAACGGAAACTAAGGATAAGGATGCTGTTCTTCTTTGGACCAGTTTTACACAAGACCCTAGCTGCCTTCCGGCGCAGTGTCCGACAAATCCTATGCCCGGGGCCCTTGGGCTACCAAATTTGTTGGCCGGGCTAGCCCGCCGGGCTACTGCCAGTTCCTGTGTCTGGTTGCCCGGTGTCATCAAGCCGTGTACACTCTCTACTATACTACACAGTATATTATGTAATGAAAATACCTACTGTGATCACTGATAAGGTATCAATAAGAAAGTGGAGTCAGTATCAATTGATCCAATCAATGGACGTCACTGTTGCTTGCGGATTACTCAGATAGTTTCGTATCTTTGATTTTCGTAGATGTTTGCAGACACTTCCGACAGGAATCGTTTTCTGCTGATAAAACTGAGACCAATATTCGGCAACATCCTGTATGCCAACACTATCACAACTTGATGTAGGAAAAGTAAAAAGAAAACCATTAATATCCCCCTAGAGTAAATTTTAAATTCCCGTAATATTTTCCGTCATAAACAGACGCCATATCTCAGTTTCAACTGCACGACAATAAACACATTTTTTTAATCAGTTTTGAATGCTTTTTTCTCATATGCAAAGTAAGAAATAACTATTCTAAGAATTTCTCAGCAATATAATCATTCATATGTTTTTAATTACCCATTAAAATACACTTGCTTTATTCGGGGTGAAAACAACATTTTAACTGTATCAAACCTGAAAATTGGCAGATAAAAACTGCAGTCCAGTTTTGTTCTATGTTACGTGTTCAAGGGAGGTAACTACAAATAAGTAAAAATAAAAAAATAAAAAAAATATGAGAAAAATAAAAGTAAACAGAATTTCATTTATTTATATTTTTCTATTTTCATATGTGTATATTTTAACAAGTTTTTTCCTATACTATGAAATGAATATTTATTCTAATGTATATCTTATTAAAGTAGATCTTTAAGTGTACATATGTATTTATGTTAATATCAAGAATATGTATGCAACGTTAATTTCTTATTAAAATAAATATAAATGTGTATTTTAAATATATTTATTATGTTCATTTCTTTGAAATTCTTACCATGAAAATTTTGTTTTTCATTTTAATGTATTGTGAAATATGAATATGTTTGAAATAATGATTTTTTTTTGTTAAATTAATTGAAAGTTTTACATTCTACTTGATGATAAACATATAGGTACATGGATGCTTTTCTGGTTAAACTAAAGTTCTCTGCTAGTGGTGTCTTTGATTGATTCAAACCTTTTAATAGTTCCCTCTGCTTTTTGTAACTACACATTGATAAAATAAATTGTATAAAGACCGACTGAGTCTAAGCAGAGCTTTACATTAGAATGTCAACGAAATTCTGGGCTACCAGCTTCAAAATCTGGTAGCCCACTGGGCTACCAGAATATTTGAGAATTTGTCGGACACTGCCGGCATATATTGCACCACTCTCGTTACTTTTTATCAGAATTATATATGTCTATCACACACACACACACACACACACACACACCTTATCTCTCTGTCTCTCTCCCCCTTCTCTCACTCTCTTTACTACAAGTACACAAGACATTATTTACTTTTGCACATATTATCTGTGGCTAGAATTCATTTCACATAGACAGGAACTGAAATTTAATACATGATATAGTAGATGAAATTAGATACATGCTTACTGGTACACAAGTATTTTGTGTTTGTATGTATGTATTGAAGTTTTATGAGGGTCAGACTGCATAATTTAATCCACACCATGCGCAGACCCCGGGGTGTGACCCTCACCCCTTAAAGATGTCCTTTTTATATTTATTTTTTTGCCAAAAGGTCAAATTTTGTCAAGGCCATCTGAATTTAAGATGGCTAAGGTATTTAATGAAAGAGTATTTTTTGAGTTCTAAACATTATTATCTCTATGAGATTATAATTGGCCAATTTGGGCCTCCTAACCTATTATCTCATAGATTCTTGCCTACTTCTTGTTATTTATGATTATTGTTAGCATCAGGGATATGCAAGCAAATGCACACCGAAGACCACACACCCCGACAAAGGCAGCCGCCCCTCCACAAACAAGGAGAGCGACATAGGAGGAAACTTGTCTAAAACCGAAATTTCGGCAAGAAATATTCTTGGATGGCCTGAAGTAAAAATTTTAATTTCGAAGAAATTTCATATTGGTATTTAGTGAAGGTTTATATAATTTGTGGTTTAGACAAGTACCCACCCCTGACCTTCTGTGGGAATCCTACTCGATCTATTCCTACAGGAGACACATATGGAAAGAAATGTTGTTGTTTTTAACATTTATTTATAGCAGAGCAATACACGTAGAATGTCATATGTTATATTAAACTCTCCCTTATTTTGTGTTGACTGATACTCAGTTTAAATACATTTAGACTGGTACCCCAAGACAGTCACTATACCAGGTGCAGTCCTCCCAAGATGGACTGTAACACTCGGGTGGGAGGGAGGATTTTGGTGTGTCAGGTATGGTCATATTGTTCACAGCATCCAAGCGACATGCACAGTCGTCATACACCGGACCTAGTTAATACAATATACATGTTAGATGATCTTAAGCTTTTACTTTGATGATTTAGCATGCAGCCATATTGGATTTAACTCTTTAGCCAATAATCATAGACATGTTTTTACGCTTTTGCTAACAGCAGGCCTAGGGCAGACAGCTCTGGGTCTCCTCAGTTTGCTCAAACAATATTGTAGCTAAGATTCTACACAATCTGCACAGCAAGGAAAAATCCATTGTTTCATATATCATTTAAAGTTTAGTCAATTAATATTCATCAAGCTATAAATTTGTACATGAATATTCAAGAGGAGAAGGGTCAAGCATAACCTATGTCTTAACAGTTATAAATCGGACCGGTATTTCGTAGCCATTTTAGCAGCTACTCACTTAATTTAAAATTTCCAAAATAGCATGCTTTTTTAAATGCTGATTTGAAACAAAATATTTCAATAATTTTCTCCATTGCTATTCCTGTTTTCATATTTATGGGTACATATTTTTTAATATTTATAATTTAACCTAGGATGAATATGTTGAATTTGGGCAAAAATAATAAATGCTTTGGAATTGTAAGGTTTTACTTCAGTTATGCTTGGCTTTATTTACTCTCAAGATCCCCAACATTTTATTTTGAAAAAACTCCGATTTTCCTCAGGTCAGTGTTTGAAGCTCTCCTAAATTCTTAGAAATTGTAATTATAGCAGTTTTGAGAGTTTTGTTTTTATCCCCCAACCATGAAATGTCAGCGGGCATATACTTACAGTCAACATTGTATTAAAAGACCGCTCAAGAGACTGCCAAAAAGTGGTCACTGAATGAAATGGTGTCTAAATAGATTTTTGGAAATCCAGACAAACAGATGATAATGAATATGATACAAAAATACAAAATGTAAACATGTATTCTGTTTTGTTGTTTTATACCCGTGAACATCAACATAATTTGTTTGGTTGTGTCTTATGATATTTTAGCTGAAATGTGGGAAATATACTTTAGTCCACTAGCTGAAGCTTGGATTTGGTGTTTGTTTAAAAAAAAACACAACTTAAAATTGGACATCTAATTCATGGATGCAATTAGGCATTTCTGATGAATAATATTATTTAGTAATGTGGTTTCCACTGTATAACAAAAATCCCCGAACCCCACCGATGAATTTATTTCCAGTGCGCCTTAGACGTGTATATAAATAAGTAAAAACCATGTCCTTGCTGTAACTTGGTTGTGAATCGTCTTGTTTCGAAATAACTTGGCACAAGATAATGTATCGCAAAAAGAACCCGGTTGGTAGCTTGAGGGTTAAGGTCACAGCTCTCTGTTGACATTAAATTGTGTTTTGGTTGAAACTTTGTTGTGAATGGTCATGTTTTGAAATAACTTCAATTACTTGGCACAAGTGATCCTTAGGACAACTTTATGTGATGCAATCAAGAACCAGGTTGCTATTTTGAAGGTCAAGGTCACAGCACTTAATTGACTTTCAAATCGTGTCTTGGCTGTAACTTTTTGTATATGGTTCAAGGTAAAGGTCATAACAGTTGAGTTTAATTTTTTTTCATTGAAGGTCAAGGTCACAGCAAGTGTTTGGGCTGTAACCTTGTTGTATATGGTTGTATTCTGAAATTACCTGGCTTAAATGATTCCTAAGCTCAAACAATGTGTTGCAAACAAAAACCAGTCATATGCTTCAATGTCAATGTTACAGCAGTTGTTGACCTTAAAATCATTCAGGGATGTAACTGTCAAGTTTTGAAATAACTTCCCTAGGACTAGACAATGTGTCACAATCAAATACATGGTTACTAGCTTCAAGTCAGGGTCACAACAGACAGTTGACCTTAAAATCTGTGTAAGCAATTGTGTCCGAGCTGTATGGGTTTCGTTTAGAAAAAAACTTAGCATAAATGATCCCTAGGACAAAACCATATGTCCCTTTTGAACAAGATCCAGGTCGCTAGCTTGGAGGTCAAGATCCTAGCACTCTGTTGACATTAAAATGTATAATCAATCAAGTCCTGGCAGTTACTTTGTTGTGTATGGTCTTTATTAAAAATAACTTGGCACAAATGATCCTTAGGACATCAATCATGAGCTGCTGTTTCAGCTAACCTGAACACAATTCTTATGCAATTATCTTTAAACTTAAACAAGTTGATGACATTGTTTATTGCCATAATCTCTATAATAACTATACACTTAAGATTGCCTTTAGAGCAGTGGTACTTAGGTGAGAGATATAGGGCCATTATGGCCCCCTTGTTTATATTTGTATTAGTGATACAATATAGTTATAAAATATCATGTAGTTTATTAAAGCTCTGGAAAAGTACTAATTAGAGCCGTACTACCTTGAAATGAAAGATGAAAAAAGAAAGAAAATTACCTTCTTCTAATCCATAATTCTACAGCATGCACGGATAGTAGCATACAGTAGTCGTTGAATCCTTACACCCATGTTGTTTCTTTGATTTTGTCCGTATGTATTTGTCTGTTAGGCAGGTCGCCCACTGGTACTTTGTATAGTTAGATGTGCCGAGGAAACAGTCAGTCTTGCCAAAATCATTGAACGTGCGACAGTTCGCCTGAACCAGGGTAAGGCACAGGAAGGCTACAGCTAAGAAGCCCAAATACTTCATGTTGTCTCAGCTAGAGAGACGCTCCAACTTAGTCAAACACTTATTTGTTTATACAGGTTTGGCAAGTGACATCAGTTAAACAAAAGCAGGACCTGTAAAATAGAGACCAGCATATTGTGTGTACATCAGAGATAGCAGGGTTCGACATTAACTTTTTTGAGAGCTGGACCAGTGGTCCAGTAAGTTAGAAAACCTACTAGACCTGACCTTAACTGAACTAGACCGAAGTGTAAAACATACATGTCATACTTAGGGTCAATATACTTACTTCGGAATACCTATTGTCGTTATACACACAGGCTACCGGCGTGGGAACCCCCCCGATACAAAGTAACAATTCAAAACACATTTTATAACAAAATTTTACAATTCAAGAAAAAAAAATATTTGAAATCGGCTGAAAAGTGTGTCAGATACGAAGCTGTCAGTTTTCCTATAAAGTTTGAACAGAGAGTTACATACCTTTTCTTATTTTATGATATCAATATTTTTTTCTTGAATTGTGAAATTTTGTTATAAAATGTGTTTTGAATTGTTACTTAGTGTCATTGGGGGGTCCCACGCCGGTAGCCTGTGGTTATACATGGGATCCACGCATAATAAAAAGATCAGCGCTCATGCATTAACTTGCATCTCTAGCATTTTAAATTATATTTTATTCATTATAATACGAAGATTTCGTAAACATTATAAAATGAAAAGTTAGATGAAGAAAAAGGCATTTTTAGCTTAGTATTACAACATTAAACTTGGCAAGTGTGTGGGGGGAAACAGCCTCGTTCTGAAAACACAAACCAATGATTGAACACGTGTCAAGGTTGTTACTGAAAATGCCGCTAAATATAGCACACGCGGTTTTCAACAAGGGTCAATAGTTTGACCATTACAATAGTATTATTTTTGTGCTTGATGTGTCAATAGATAAAATTTCTGCGAACTTTGACCAATTTAGAACATTTTTTTTTTTTTAAACTTGAAGACCATGGATCTTATGCCTAGGTCCCACTGGAGAAATATCATCGGCGATGTGGAAATACACAAATTTTCTCCCGATGGCATCAGATGTTTGAGCCAAAAGGACGGGGCAGTCCCATGAGAAGCTTCGGGAATGGTCCGTTGAAACGTTCAAGATACAAGATACAAGAAGCTTTATTTAACGTCGGTCTAGTGTAACAAAATAACATTTGCATGTAGCTATTTGCCGACAAAGTAAAACAAAGCATCAGTTTAAAATAACAAACAACAGACATAACATGGTACCTGTAAATGAACGCATGATTAAAAATAAATATTTATTAATACTACTAAAGATTAGCACAGACATAGACAAGTTTGTTAAAACTAAAAAAAATGAAAATATAAAATAGGGTTAAATGATTAAAGCTAAGCATGGTACATGTATTTGCAAAGCAAAGATCACAGCCAAACACAAAGCATCAATCTCATGGATATATGTAAGCAATATTATGCATGACTAAAGAAATACGATAAATGTTAGGGCAGAGTTTCTAAAACACTATGCTATACATGACAATTACAATACAAAAAAATAAATGTTAAAAGGAGAAATGAAATGAAATGAAATGAAATAAAAAAACAAGTAGACCAAAAAATAATAGTTAAAACAGAAAAAACAAAAACATTTAACACACAGGGGAAACAGGTAACTGATCAGGTGCACATAGAACATTTACAGGTTGGGCCTGTCCAGGTACGCAACAGTCTCCGGAACCCCTTGAAGTTGTCGACAAACAAATGTTTCGGCTATGGTGCAATGGCCTTGTATTATCGGGGATGGCACCCGATGCTCAGGAAATTTCTCCGATGATCGGGGAAGGTGCCCTTGAGCTTCACCGAATTTGAAACTATCCCCGTAGATTAGGGGATGTATCGTTGTATCAAACCATCCTAGGTGCCTCGGGAAGATTATGGAGATTATGAGAACGGTGATGGAATTAAGAGACAAAATCAAGCAGGCTCGGATCCAGCGTGGGCCGAGGGGGCCTTGGCCCCCCAGTTGCCCTGGTCATACATTTTTTCTAGGCTATAAAATCCCTTGATTACATCATAGTAGTGTTGTCTAGAGGAAATCCCCATCGTGGACCCCCCTACTGAACCACCCCCCTGCTGTTAATGTGTAGGTAATCCGAATCGGCAGTCGTCCATGACTGTGTGATAAGCATGTGTTTAGGGTACTGCGGACACGTTCACTGATTGAGAGAAATTTACATGTCGTCTGCCGAGCGATTTAACAGTAGGGAATAATAGGTAATAACCAAATGTTTTTATCAGTTACAACTATGAACTTTTCTAGACTAATGCAGTTTAAGAATAGCATAAAATAGTTAAGCATAAAATTAACCGCTAAAAATAACAACTAAGCTGGACATTAAAATGTATTTAGCATCGAAACAATTTCACCAGAGCCCAAAGGAATTAATGGAAAAAAAAACTACTTTGACTAAATCTACTCAACGAATTTTTAATTCACTTTTCTCTACATGTATAAAGTTTTAAATCTTGCTTTAAAAGCGAGCTACTTAGCTGCCGGCAGGTTGATGAACTTTCAGGTATGAAAAATTGCCGATTTTTTTTGTTTTGAAAAAGTTAAAAAGGTAACGATTTTTTTTTTTTGCTGTAGCAAAAATATCTTAGTATTATGCAGAGTAGATGCATACCTATCGCTAGCCATGCAAATTAAAATTAATCAGAAATGGTTGTGTTTCTACATGTCATCATCGTTACTATTTATACATAACTTTTTTAGTATTATTTTTATGAAACTTATAAGTACTGATAAGTCGATGAATACGAAATACTTATGCACAGAAAACACAATTCATGTGCGAAATAAAACGGATATTAAAGATTTTATATTAGATATCAACATCTTTTATTACTGATTATTGTTTGTTTTGTCACTGATTTAACATTTAGAAGAAAAAAAATCGACATGCAGAAGGGACCCAAACCTTCTGCAACTGTCCGACCCTAAAACATGTGCCTGATTTTTATCTGGGAAGTCTGTGTGTGATGGCTGCTTCCAGGTCAACATTTAGACAGTCAAGATTATCAAGTTCGAACCTAATACAGCATATACCCGGTATTCCCTTCCATATATTTGACAAATATGTTTAAACTGATTTTTTCCTCAGACTTAAACATAACTGTCTTTTACACTGTTGAGTCTAAAACTGATGATTATTCAAAGCATTCACTTATTGATAGTGTACACAAGTCACTTTTTTTTTGGGGGGGGGGGGGGGGGGGTCCAGAAAAAAACACTAATTAATTTGTTATGGCAGTTTGCTGTTGAAAATGAACGAGAAACCTATTTTTACCCTATCCCCAAATACCTGAGTAAATGCCCTTTCAGTAATATAGGTGTCCCAGTCTGACCCCCCACCCACACACACACACACTACCGTCATTTCTTTTCTTTTTTTCTTTTTTTTTTACTACAACTGTAGTCAAGTACTATTGCACAGTAGTTATTCAATATCATGGCTTTGCGAAGGTAAAATATAAAGTTATATCGCTCAAGGCTCAGTCCTACTTGACTTTTTTTGGCTCGGGGATGTACTCCCGATGGAAATTGATGAGCCTCAGGAGGCGTCGGGAACAGGTTCCCCTGAGTCCCGCGGAAGCTTGGAAAGCGTCGCGAGCCATGTGGAGTCATCGAGAGAACTTCATGGAATTTTTCCCTATATGTTCTTGAAGTTTTATCGGAGAAAACAGGCCGGGCATAGCTTCCCGGCAGCTCCTGTGAAGATGTCTCGAAGGTTCGGCGACTTTTCTGTGACACATTCCAGATCTAGTGATATAATCTCGGAATATTCGCAAAAATTCGGAAAGCGCACTCTAAAATTTGTTGCTTTTTTGGTCAACCTCAGACTGAGACAGTCAAAAAGGCCATGGGACATTGCCTAGCTGGACCGGACCATCAATCTACTAGTGCATGTCGTTCGGTCGGGCCTTAATGTCGAACCTTGGATAGGAGTTAGGCCAAAGGTCATTCTGGTGTTTTTTTTTATATATCCCTTCCCCCTAATCCTGACCTCAATGAAACACAAATTTAAATGGCCGATCTTATTTTAGTAGTAAGACACAAAGGCAGATCAAAATTGCATTAACCAGACAAAATGGCTGATAATAACTAAGACAAATATTACATTTACTTGTAGGAAAAAGTTCTAATCAATTTTAGTTTTCATTTTAATACAGGCACATGCTGTTTGATTTGTTTTGAGAATGAACTTACCATAGAACCTCACCCATTAACCCTTTCCCTCATATAGACTCATTTTGACGCACTCAGTAGGTACCACATAAAGCCTGATCTGCAGAAAACCACACTTAAACCTTACCAAATTTAATTACAAAATCCTCATTTCCAGACCACTGAGGAGCAGCGAACAGCATAAAACCTGATCAGCCTGCGAGTTACTCGCAGGCTGATCTGGTTTTATGCTGTTCGCATAGGTCTTTTCATGGTGTCCTCTATGAGGGAAAGGGTTATGCATGAACAAAGTATCCGTGACATTTATTAATCAGAACAGCAACCCATTGATCTACTCCTGTTAAAAGAATAAAGTAGTGCTTCGCATTTGAAACTCCAATGTATGTAATTAACCTAAAGAAATTCACATTTAATTTTGCATGATGGTGAGTTAGGTTCCTCCCAGAGCATTTCTTAACTTTGAAACAGAAAGGCAAACATTCAGTATCTTAAATAATCAAATTCCTTGTCAATTTCTACACATACACAACAACAGATAGAATGTATACATCAGGTTCACTAGTACTTAAAGAAAGGGAATGACCTACTAATTATGTATGCAACTTATGAATGAAATCAGCTGCATGACCCTTACTTCGGATTATTATGTAACAAACAGAGAGCGAGTCCGGGGCATGCTCCCTGGAAAAGAAATTGATTCTAGGATGACGGAGATGCATTCTGGGCGGTATCTTGGGGAAATATGGTAGCCTTTTTATAGTAAGATATATGATTTATATATTGAAATCTAAGCCTTGGGATAAGTAGTTCTATTGCTTGGGGCGGAATTTTTACATCAGCCTTTTATTTTTTATGCTTTTTGTCCCTAAAATCAACTTCAATGCACCTAATTTTCTTCTGTTTTGACAAGATTCTTGACCCAGGCGGGCATTTAACCTAACCATCGTTCTTGGGACCAGTGTTAGACTCACATTCTCCGTAAAGGATGTATGATTTATATTTCTATTAATACAAATTTTATGGTACTGGCTGCAAAGCTAGGTTGCGGGTTTAAGTACAGCTGGGGGACTTTTTGGCTATATTAACTCTCATTACAAGAGGGCCATGATGGCCCTGATTCGCTCACCTGATTATATATGAGCAACATATGTTGCAATTTTTATATTGACCTACTTTTTGACCCCACATGACCAAACTTCTAACTTGTCCAAGATTTTATAGAAACAGATATTCCAACCAAGTTTCATGAAGATTTAACAAGGTTTTTCTAAGATTTGACCTCATAACCTACCTTTTGACCCAACATGACCCAATTTCGAACTTGTCCAAGATTTTATGGAAAGAAACATTCTGACCAAATCTCATGAAGATTGGGCCAAAAATGTGGCCTCTAGAGCGATAACAATGCTTTACTAAGATTTGACCTCATGACCTACTTTTTGACCCCACATGACCCAAATTCGAACTTGTCCAAGATTTTATGGAAAGAAACATTCTGACCAAGTTTCATGAAGATTGAGCCAAAAATGTGGCCTCTAGAGTGTTAACAAGCCAAACTGTTTACGACGAACGTTACACGTCGCACAACGCATGACGGACGCCGGACAAAGGGCGATCACAAAAGCTCACCTTTAGCACATTGTGCTAAGGTGAGCAAAAAATAATAAATACATTGAAGAAAAATTTAAATATGTAAATGAAAGTGATTGAGAAGGTTATTATTTTCTTTGCACAATACAGTATTATATATTATATTTTTGGGCTCTATTAAAAAAACATAACTGGTTACATTCTAGCAAAGGACTATGTTCACTAAGTTGTAAAAATGGCCTAAACTTTTCGGATAAATTAAAATGCATTTCAGAAGTCTTTTTCAATCTTTAACATACACAACAAACCTTAAATCACCGAAAACGGATATAATCAGTATTTATCATTTGTCAGGTTGAACAAAATATTTGCTTGAAAATACCTGTTGAAATCCATTGAACCGTAATTTACACGCGTTTTATACGAAATATTAGCTGATGTCATCTTTTGATACGATAAATTCAATGTGACCGCATGCTTCGACAAACAAGACACTTTCCATATGTATACCTTTATATTTTCCATAACTTACATGCTTTCTTATAAATATTTACGTAAGTATGATTCTCATAATTTAATTCTTTTATATATTTAAATACTGAAAAGCGTTACGCACCGTGGATAAATGATTCAAGATATTTACTTTAATAGCTTCACGAAAGCATCGCACATTTTCCAAACATTATGTGTGTATTAACTAATTGTATACATCAACACATAAAAGCATGTTCATTGTGTACTCGAATCTATTTTTAGATATGAACATGTATTTACAAAAGTTGGGTAGATAGCATTGATTTTCATAGTTTACACGGCAGTTTATTTGAGTCTTTGATGATAACATTACACCGTGTCTTAAACTTAAGGGTATCATTAATTCATAGAAATAGAAAGAAACTCACCTCTCACTCATCTGATTATTTCCAAAAGAAAATAGTTTGAAACTGTAAGAACAATGTGAAAATAAACACTAAACTTCTACTTCGCGCCTGGAATGATAAAAGACAGTGACACTATCTGTACCTGACGAAAATAGTGGAATTAACAAAAGAAAAATGTTGTATATCCCGGTAGATTTACTCCTTTTACTTCATTGATAGTATGACACTAGTAGAAAAGATTCCTTTAAATATCTATTCAAGGTTGAAAGGTGCATGTGCACGCTGAATATTACACACAGTTCTCTTCTGAATAATTAGTGTAGATCCATGTTAGCCATTTTGTGTAAAGTCTGTAACATTCTGAAGGAACCTGTTGTGTATTGGTATTTTGTTTTAGATTAAGTAATTGCGTCCATCACTCTGGTGGTAGATTAAGTGCAAAACTCATTTGAATCTTTTTAAAGACATTAAAAACTTTATCAATAGCTAAAATAAACAAGTATAACTAGAACACAAGATGTACGGAAAACATGTTGTAAATTCTCTTTGTGTGGGTTACTGCTCAACCAACAGTATTTCAGTCATAATGTCTACGTGAGACCACAATACCCAGATATTCAGACCAAAAAGTGTCCTTTTTTTTAATGAATATCAGGGTCCTGTGATGAGACAGACGAAACTTGATGTCTTATGGTGATATCATGCCACAAACATGTACCATGAACGATACTACACCAAGCATCGAAAACCCACGAGGGATTTATCCGTTGCCCTCCATACATAGGTGACATGAAGTAAAATTGAATAGGCAGCCGTGAGTATCCGACGATGGGCCAACCATTGAACTACACTTAAATGATGAGCAACATGCTGAGCATCTGACAAATGCGATACACCAGTACTAGGGGTCCATGTGGCCTGGCAGGTGAAGTTGGTGACTTAATACCACTCAGGCTTTCAAGGCAGCTGGTTCGAATCCAGTCAGAGTCAAGTTGATATTACATGTACATGCGAGGAAACCTTCCAGCTGATTTATGGTTGGTCTGTGGTTTTATTCCGGTGCTATTGTGTGATTGAGATCTTCCTGAACATGTAAGAGCTAGATGTCGCTATATGACTGAAATACGGTTGCAGTAAGGTAAATTCCAAAACAACACCAATAAAAAAGGGTAGGGAAATATTTGAATAATGTTGCTTAATTCATTGATATTTATGATTATGATAACAAGAAAAAATCCAGTACAGTTGAAGACTAAATATTTGAATTTGTCTGTCCACACATACCACTATAAAAGGCAGCATACTCTAAATATAACTGTAGTGTACACCTGTTTTCTAAGCATTGGATTATGGACAGGAACTTAACAGTCTCATTATTTTTTCATACAGCTATGGGCATGGTTGATGTTCTCCTGCATACTAGTCTATTATATTTTTCAACTATTCGTATCAGTTTGTTTAAACACAGATTTAAGTGAATATTTATACCGCCTCCGTTTATAGTACATGTATATGCATATGAAATTGTAAAAATACCGAATATGACAAATAAGTTGTCATTTCATATCAACTTTTTTTAAAGGGGGTTTATAATAACTATTACTAAGTGAGTATTTAAAACCCGCAGTTTATCAAAAAGACATGTGTAGCGCATATCGACAAAACTCTTTGAGTAAGAGTAATGGTTCGAAAATTATTGGGTCTGAATTTGCAGTTTGTGGCACTCAGATTTTTCATTATATCCCTACCTACCAAAGCTTTTTTTCTGGCTGAAGACCAGAAACGGAACTATTTTTTTGTGTGTGTGTGTGGGGGGGGGGGCTGAGAGTTTATGTTAGAGATGTTAAAATAAAATTATGGTCATATATGTTGTTGTTGTATTGGGTTTACCGTCGCTGCGATAGTATTTCAATCATATAGCGACGTCCAGCTAATTACAGGTGGAAGAAGACCCCGAGTACACAGAAAAACCCGGGTAGAACCACCGACCTACCGCAAGCCAGCTGGAAGGCTTCCTCACATGAAAAATCCGAAGTCCCTACCGGGATTCAAACCCACAGCGGTGAGGGGCTGAGAGATGGTCATATATGTATTCATTCGTACAGGTAATTAAACAAATCAGCTAAAGAGATTCATTCAGATGGACAAGCTTTTGTAAACATTTTGAAAAAGGAGATCTCGTTGCTAAATATGTTATTTATCTTTAAAAGCCAGCAACAAATTGCAAAGTTATTTTGCACACACACACAAAAAACATTTCACATATTTTGAACACTATGAGAAATGACCTTAACTTGAAGTATCCACCCTTTCTTAATTAAACTACAACCCGGAAGATCATAATTTCACATATTTCTGACAAATTTGACCTTTAATGATGACCATAACAATGAAGTTCCCACAGGTCCATGTACGTGACATACTGTCAAACCATATGGAACAAATATACCAATTTTTGTTAAAATTTGAAAACTCGTGACTAAAACTATCAACCGGAAAATCAGAATTTTACATATTTTTGACAATTTGACCTTCACTGGTGACCTTGGCATTGAATAACCCATCAGTTTTTATTTCACATACTTTCACATCATAGAGAACATTTTTACCAATTTCTGCTAAAATCTGGTAACTCATGAGAACCCATGGCTAAGCTTAACTGTCGCCGGAAAATCAGAATTTTACATATTTTTGACCATTATGACCTTCATTGGTGACCTTGACCTTAAAGAACCCATCAGTTCATTTTACTTGACATACTTTCACATCAAAGTGAAAATTTTTACCAATTTATGTTAAAATTGGGTAACACATGAGTAACCCATAATTAAAGTATCACCGGAAAGTCTGATTTTTGCATATTTTTGACAATCATGACCTTCATTGGTGACCTTGATCTTGAATAACCCATCGGTTTATTTACGTGACACACTTTTACACCATTTTTACAAATTTATGTTAAAATCTGACCACCCAAAACAAAATTACAACTCGGAAAACTTCGGCAAACGCAACCAAAACATTACTACAACCTTTGTTGCCATGGTGACAGAAGAATGTTTTATGTGAATGAAATCATCATTTTTAATATCAGTCAAGTGCTGTTTCTTATTTGTCCAAAAATCATTAAGTTCTGAGCTTAAGCCATTTTTTACCACTTAGTGAATATAGTCCTTTATTAACACTGACATGTCTGTTACTGTCCATTTGTTGTTTTAAATATGATTCCTTTCTATTTAAATACATATATTTATGTTTACCTTATAATCTGTAAGATAGAGAGAGCACCAAAGTCGTCCATAAAATCATAAAATAAATATTAGATTTTTTTTATTGGTCAACTATAATATGCACAATAAATATAGCTTAAAATTTATACTAATCGCTATCAGTGCATTAATTGACATCTGTGACATGCACACAAGCGTCTGACTGATTCAGATTAGAGCAGACACTTTGACGTTGCCAAGGTGACAGCTGACATAAGTGTGACAGCGAACACTCTCACAGCAGGGGTCGGCCTCGGTGACTGGTCATTTAGCTAACTTTTATTTCAGTAAGGGGCTCAGTCACCTAGAAAATTGTATGATCAGGCCAGCTGGGGGGGGGGGGGGGGGGTGCTTGAACCCCCAAAGCCCCACCCACCCACCCACACACACACCGGTGAATCCGGGCCTGCTCACTAGCAACTATAGTTTCAGGAAAGTGGGTGGAGTTTTTGGTATCATATGACCTTTTCCTCTATTGCTTCACTGAAACGCTGGATTTAGAATTATAGCTATTTTATGTTATTCCCGCCGCCGTCTCGGCATACTGAACACTTTAATTATTTATGCTGTTATCAGTTGAGCAGTAACAGCCACTATGATCCTCTTGTGAATTTGAAGTAGGAGTACCCATATCACTAAGCTCATTTGATAAAGATTGTACAATGCTGTAATTGTAATACATGAATTTTGCGCAGTGCTTTATGATGGCTCAATTTAAATATGTATATCTTGTACATTCTCTGTTGCACAGAATGTGCACACTTTTGCTCAGATCAGAGGATTCAAATCGAAAAGGTTAAAAATATCTTATTCAAAATCAAAATTTGAACTAAATGAAATGAACTAATTCAGTGGAAATTCTAGCTCCATGTGATGATGTCAAATGCGAGACATTGAAAATTGTTGGTGTATTGGGGTTTGCCGTTGCTGCGATAGTATTTCAATCATATAGTGACGTCCAGCTAATTACAGGTGGAGGAAGACCCCGAGTACACAGAGGTACCCGGGTAGAACCACCGACCTACCTTGAAAATTGTCATGGCGTGAAATTTAACATGGGAAGGTCACGTGAGAGTTATATATCATCCAAATAAAACCTTATATCATAATGTTGGATGCATTTCTCTTTATTATACTAATTTAATTTTTTATTTATACTAATTTAAGTATGTAGAAATAACAAAGGGAAATAACTCCTAAATTATGCAAAACAGAGTTATGGTTCTTTTGCACTGCACTCCTACTCATTGAGATCTACCTACCTATAAAGTTTCATGACAATACCTCTTTTAGTTTTTGTGTTATGCTCTGGACAAATTTATGACAGACAAACTGGGGACTTCCAATATGATTACCATGGTCAATGGTTATAGTTTGGTTTTTAATGGAGGACAACACCAGCTCACAGTTTTAACTCATTTATTTTGACATATAAAGAACACCCATCATTTCAGAAATAAGATAATATTTGAACCTAACAATTACAACTCGTATAAAGTATCAAAGTTTCAAAAAGAGCTGAAGGCAATTATTGTTTTCTCAGTAGAAACTTGCAATTAAAAGCACAAACATAACTGGTATTTTTTTTTCTCTAAACAAGATCATTGTAATGAACAAAGCACAAACTATCAAAAACTGGTACAAAAATGCATATTATATGATCTAACCAGTAACTGTATGAATTTCTACCCATGATTTGATCATCTAAGCATTCAAAGCTCCAGACAAATCACTTGAATGTGTCACAACCCCAAAAACAAGTCTACTACAATATGTAAAGCAAAGACAAAAACCTTTCACAGTCTGATATCGAGGACTGGCCCATAAAACTGAAGTGTATTGAGAGAAAAAACTGGATATCTGTTCTTGAATAACTGGAAAAAGGAAAATGTCTTCATTTATAAAGATATATGTTTCCTCCAAAAATTAAAATTTATCGATTCCAGCATACTGAATAGACAAAGTCTATTGACTAGTATGAACTAACTTTGTATCCAATCCGTCCCTTCACTGCCATATTCTAGATGTTATGTGGCAGAATTTGTCAAATGTTTTGCCACTGTTTACAGATTAAAACCATCTGGATGGTCCATTTGGTTGTGTGAAGACAAACAAATTTTCTTGCTCTTATACTTGTAAGCATGTGTGTGACATCTACAGAATATATTTTTTATATATTAAAATAGCTGCATACATTAGACAATAAAATTTGTAACAAAGCCAGAGCGTCGCTTGGGTAAAGCATATAGCATGCATTTGTTACTTTTGGGTAGGGCAATGAAGGGACTAACAGAACTGTCCATTTCACTTCTTAATCCAACCAGAAACCAGTCCCAATTTTTTCAGACAATACCATTCCAGCGCCTCTTATTTAATAAATATTTTGTACCCTAAACTCCAGAGTAAAACAAAACAAAAAACAAAGAGATCATAATAAGATAAATCTATGCTAACAATAGGATTAAATAAACAAACTTTTCACATTCACAATTTGGATTTGTATTTCAACTCTTTAACCTGTTTTATATATATATATATGAGACTAATTAAAAAAGTTTTATATTATAACTCTATAGATATAAACCTTTCCCTCATAGACTCATTTGACGCCTATAGTATCACATAAGCCTGATTGCAGAAACACAGTAAAACCTTACCAAATTTATTACAAATCCATTGACTGAGGACAGCGAAAGCTACTGATAGCTGCAGTCTGCAGTGATCGTTTATTGTCGCATAGTCTTTATGATGTCTCTGAGGAAGGGTTAAATTACTAATCCCCTGATGTAGCTTCTTCCATGTTCTCCACATGATTCCTAATCAACCAGTTAAAACCTCAATTGACTTGCAAAACAGTTTTTGTGCAATCTGGTTTTACAATGTTTGCATCTTTATAATTATGACCTTGCGGTGCGTGGCGCAAACAGTGGAAAACCTAATCTGACTAAAAATGTTGCTGGGACCAACTTTGGTTTCAGTCGGTTCGTAGGAGGTCAAAAAGCTGTCTCTGAAAATAACGGGCTGACCATGCACTTAACTATATTTCTTTCTCATCCCATCTCCAGTCCCTTGGTAAGTAAATAAAACACCTTCGGTCAGAAATGACTAATAAATATATATTAATTCTCTGAAGAAAGCAAAGAAGGAAAAAAAAAAGCGCCCTTCGATGAAGGAACCGTAAGTGAACACGGGAAATTTGCATAAATTACAGGTTATGGAACACTGTTATAAGGTACAGACAAAAAATTCACATAACATTTTGATATAAATTGCTTTGAGCAAGTAAATGTTACTACAACACAATATGTCTGACAAAACATAGAAGTCAAAAATCGTCCACTGAATAGCTATATAAACACGCGAGTACTTCACTGATTATGCCCCCTTAACGCGAGTACTTCACTGATTATGCCCCCTTAACGCCACCACTGTCCCAGAGCAGACACCTTTCAAAAACTTCCCAAATCCTTGTCACTTGAAATAAAAACCTGATTTTTTTTGTATCATATAATAACTTCTGTATTTGTTTTTGATGGTTCTAGTTACTCTAATGCTTATTCAGCCAGAAGTCTATCAAACTGAATTGTTTGCAATTTCCAGTTCACGGTTCATGTTGATAAAAATCATGTAGAAATATACTAGCAAAGACATACAGAATCTACTGTTTTATGTGTTCAGAACTTGAAGAACAGAAGCCAATTAACACTGAAGTGACAATACTTGAAAAAGAGCTGATTAAGTTTTCTTATTTAAAAAACTTAAGTAACCATTGTGGATGTAAAGAAGTAAAGTTTATTTGTCAATTGTTTAAAAAAAAATTACCTAATAACTGCTTAATACAAGCGTTAACTTTCAATTTCAAAAATTCAAAACATATCCTGGACGATTGTTAACTTGATCAATGATAAAAAAGGCGCTATTTTGGGACAATGGTGACATCTATTGCTACAATACACCCCAATCTGTCACTCATATACATAATTATGTATACTATATATAATAAAGCAAACAATCTCTAATAAAATACACTGTAAAACATTTGATTGCTTTTCGTATCACTGGTACTCCTCTACCAATTCAAAAACTGCGAAAAAAATCTCAACAAAAAGATAATTTTGGATCCTTGGGACTCAGTCCCAATTTTCTCCAATGTTTCCATGGTAACTAGTAATAAACATCTGATATGTGAAGAGAGTATGAATTTCTACAACTGGCAATATATACAGACAGTCTCAAATTCCTCCTAATTTTGACCAATCAAATCACAGGAGAATGTTTATGCTGATAAGCTCCTGCCACAGTCAGCCAATCAGTAATTATCTTCCCCATGTTGTTGACCAATCAAAACACAGAAGCCATGTTATGCTGAAAGGCTGCTTGGTTTAACAGCCAATCAGTATTTAATCTCCTCTTGTTTTGACCAATCAAATTACATCAGAAATTTCATGCTGATATGCTTCTGTTGCATTTACCAATCTGCAACAGTGATTTCCTCCTATTTTGACAAATCAAATGTCAGAGAAATTCCATGCTGATTACCTCTGTTGCCAGGGTTGATCAGATGGTGTGAGAGTTCGTTGGGCGCCATGTAAACAAGATACTCATGTACAGACTTGGCAGACAAAATATCATATCAAGAAATCATGCAAAATATTGGATCCTGAGAAGAAAATATTTAAATGTAACTGAAATGTTTTTTCTTGTTGAAGAAGTAACTTTGAATATATTAAAAAAAATCATCTGAATAATGGTTTACAAGATATATACTGACACTTCAACAGTTTAAAAACTGTTGGCTTTCTTATTACCATAGCAACATGTTACCTTGACAACAAACTCGTCTGCCAGCCTGTACAAAGTAATACACCTCACACTAATGTACATGTGCACACAGAAATGCTCAACAGGCTTGGTCCAAAATCTCCAACAAAAAATGTTTCTCATATATATATATACATAAATATTAATAAATAGATATGGCTCAGTGTAAAAAGGTCAACAAATTGAGTACTCTCTATATAAAAAAAAATGAAAATGTAATGCCTTGATTCTTATGACCAAATTCTATTTACCGATAATTTTATTTTGAGATAGTTTACGCCGTTTTGTACATATAAAAAAAAAATCTGCATTTGACATGAACAATAAATAAATATTGCTGTTATTTTTCTTATAATCCCAGTAGATGAAACATTAATCAAAATTTCTCTCAAAAGTTATGACATCCGTCACATTGTAGTTTCCATTCATAATAATCATAAAAATGTAAACTAACAAAACAAGATCAAACATTGCTTAAATATATCAAATTCTTTACAAAACGTCTAAAATCAAATCAAACTATCGCCTGGCTAAATTTTCAATCCTGATTAATTGTTACTTTAGATTTCCACCATCATTCACCAAAAATGTCCCGACACATTTTTCTATCAATTTTGCTTAAAAAACATGCCGTGTAATGAGTCATCTACGCTAAAAATGTTGGAATGTTAGGTTATCACCATATAAATGAATACTAGGTTGACAGACGCATTCCCTCGGTCCAAATCCATCTTCAAAACCCCCTTGTAGCTCTTTAATGTAAATACATGTCCGCAGGCCAAGAATTAAGAAACTTTTGAAAATAACCTGTTCTCATTTAAAAAAATACATGTATATTGATACAATAACAACTTAATCTTTTTTTAAACCCTTCAATTTTCTTTTCCTGCTTTAAACGAGCTGGAATTGTATTTTCAAGAAAAAAATAAATTGTCACAGAAACAAAATGAGTAACAAGGATTTTGTCGGATTTGATACTTTTTCCAAGTATCAAACATGAATAGAAAATATCTATGAATAAAATATAACAAGTTTTATTCAATGATTTACATCAGACTGAAGTCGAATTGAGGGAACGCACCCAGTCACCAGGTCGGTATGTACAATCGTTGCTTCACGAAACCACGACATTTGAAACAACAACAATAAATAAAAAGATAGGAAAAAAACTCCCCCTATGATCTGAACAGACACTAGGGGGCGCTGTTCGTTTGTTATTTTTCGTCATCAAATATGGTAAAACACATAATCTCAACTCGTACCAACACATACAGAGATGCCATAATGTAACTAGATATCAAAACATTAATTGCATAAGTAAAATTGTTCGAAAACCCACCCTCCCATCGATCTTATTTCAAAAAGAAAAGAAATGTAGTACAAAAACAAGTGAGTTATTGCTTGCTCGTCAAATATCACAACATTAAGCCTCGCAATTTGTTGGCGACAGCAAAACAATTTGTAATGCACTGAGACAAATTCGATGAAATAAACAATTCGTTAACAGTTGAATATCAAACCTCCACAACCTTTGACTTTTATCGGTAACTATAGTAACAGAAATTCATGATTATCACTTGTTCACAAATGATCCATTTTTATGTCATATTTCGTATGATAAATTTAGATTAATGAAAATATAATTATAATTAACAGGAAAAAAATTCATATAAACCAAAATCGTAATTACACCTGCCTTAATATCTAGTCCGATATAAGAAATATGTAGACAACCAAAAAGACTTCCGATATAAATCATAGTCGGCGCTCTTAAAAATAAGAGTGTACGGTGTACGTACAAGTTTGTACCCTAGTTTACCTTGTAAAACAGTTGTATCTAAAGTCTACTGCTAGAATACCCTGATAACTGGTTATCACAAAGCTCTGAGTTGAATTGTGACATAAATATGGTTTTACATTGAAGCAGACACACCCATGCCCTGACCATTTCCTGCTAAACTCCGCCCTCTTAACTTTTGCCTTTATTTCTCTGTTAATGCCAAGGATATTGCTGAAGATTAGGAACTTTAAAAGCTTTACACAATTTTTATCAACAATATATACTCAAATTTAAAACTTTCATCTTCGAACAGAGTGTGTCTGCTCCAACTTTGTGATGATTCTAAAAACACGCATATATTATCAAAACAGTTAAACTCCTGGATGATTCAACAACAACAACAAATATATGATATTTACATTTATATAAATAAGTCACGCTGATTGTTCAAGATGCATGTAACACCAACCTACCACCCAGACATAGACAAACACACGCACACGGAGGACACACTGACGCACACGTTGGGCACGGATGAGTCATCAACACCCTGTCACCATCCCACAGGCACCACTAGAAAAAGGAGCACTTCAAGAGTTGTACCAGTACCGGACGACACCACTTTAACAAGACAACTACGAAGATTCAAGTATCTAGCTACACAAAACGAGGTATTCTACACCTAACCTATCAAAGTTCCATGTATTACGTTCGCCGAAACATGAGTGAAAGTTGCATTTCCCAATCGGAAAAATGGGATGACACCAAAATCAATAAGAACTACCTTAAAATGATGTATTACAACTGGTGTTCTTTTGGAATTTTAATTTTGTAGGTGCGGTGTCATTCATATATATATATATATATATATATATCTACATTGCCATAGCAACAACATGTACTGTTCCCTTGACTCGGCGGGATATGGTGACCCTTCGTTGAAATGATCATTCGAATTAAAATGGTCTGAACAGAACTGATTGTTTCTCACATGAAAGGCCTCCTGTTAAGGCAATAACAGACCAATGCACAAAGCAAAAACAACTGCTGCAAAAAATGGGTGGGTGGGGTTATGGGCACTGGTATACGTAACTTACATTAAATGTTATGGAGAAGCGATGACGCGAAACTGTTGCAATTGCCGAATGTGCACAACAGAAAAAACATCAATAAACTCTCCCTGATTATAGCCTTGCACATTATTTTTTGTTGTTATCGTAATGAAATGTATAAATGAAGGCTTTGAAATCCTACAACCTAAGCATTTAACGGCTCCCGGTTTAAAAATGACCATTTTGTCGCAATTCGACCATATTGCAATGACCGAAAATATCCCGTACGGTAATGGCAGAGGGGTTCCAAATGGTGAACAGTGAGACGAATTGGTCCTGTGGACTGTGATTAAGTCTTAACCAGTGAAATATCATATTAAGTATACACTCAGTAATAAAAAAAGAGTAACCATTCCATTTCCCACATAGTAGCATACTGGATATGTCTCAAGCTCTGATTGGACGGAAAATTCACCATCTTGAATATTCATACACTCTGAGTAACGAGATACTTAATTACAATCTACAGCGCAGGAGACCTAGTGCTGATCTCTGCCACAGTGAATCGAAAAATAGCTGAGTTTTAGCTAAATCACAGGTAGTCAATAGTGTGACTTTTGGTACACACCATGGTCACATGATAACTCAGTGTGGTGGCGATTGATGTGGAGCCAATACATTGCTCCAGAGTTTGACTTCATTGCTGTGTCAACCAAAAGTTCCAACTTATTCCCAAAAAAGGGGCACTTCATATTTTTCATCTTTAAAATCACAAAACATTTAAGCATTAACTGAAGTTTGTATAATTTCATCCAATAACCTAGAAATCTGAGACTTGTCATTAGAACTAATTTTTATCTGCTTTTCAGGACCTCAGTTGGTATTGTGAGATTATATTTTTGGAACTACTTTCTTTGGAATGTATGAATATTCAATCAGGTTAGTTTCATCATGGTACACATATAGAACTACACCGACTTGACTAATTATGATTATCATTTAGCTATGGGTCACAGGACTAAAAAGATGTTTCTAAAATCTCCCATCACCGACCTCTGTCCGAGGCTGCGAGGGAGAGAAATTCTCCCAACCAAAAATGATCACTCTCTATGCACTAATACAAAACATACACGCACAAAAAATACCGCATCCAGACACACTGAATCATATATATATATCCAAGTCACAAGGTACATATCATATAAATAACAAATGTATAATAAATGTACAAGAGTTCAACCAACAACCTTTAAGTTTATCGCACTGACTGCAATAATTTACATAAAATGAATATTAATTATTTGGATGAACATGCATATATCGATCCATAACAAGGTATATTGTCTGTATTTCCAACCATTAGCACAATGATTGTTCCGTAATAAATAGTTGTCACTGCACTCAGTATTATTTCGTCTCCATGGCAATTAAATGACATCGTTGCCTAGCAACCACCTGGTTACCATAGTAACTCCTCATAAAGAGGGGATCACAGACAGTGGGGGAGATTGAGCCGTCATTTCTTCTCTCTTTGCCTGTAAAAATAGGGGGAAAAAAAAGAGAAAAATTCTCCATTAGTCCACATTCTTACTCTTTAAATTCACATCAAAAGTAAGTAAAATCTAAAAATAGAAAATTAACTTGTGTCTAAAAATAGCCAAAGAGCTAAAACTGGTAAATCTAGAAATATACCAAACTGGCAAAAAGAAACTTTCTGAAAACAAAGTGCACTCATTTTTCAAATCCACCAATACCCACACGAAGTGACCCACATTAATCGCACCTTGATATCAAACAATGAAGTACAGAGCTTAGTGAAGGGGATTCAAATGTGTTTTGTTCATTTCGGCTTGTGTACTTATTTAATACTGAAAGTAATCCAACCATTATTAAGTTGTGATCATGGTCAAAGTCAATGGATGCTTGCATCTGCATTGAAGTCTTTTAAGCAACAAACATTGGAAGAACCATGATTATAATTCAACCATGGATGGATTACCTTAAGGATAGAGGTATGTTGTTGTTGTGTTGTTGTTTTCATTCATTTTGGGAGAGGAGCATTTTAGCAATTATTTTTTTGTTGGGGATGAAATTTGTTGGTGGAAGAATTTATTTTTAAGAAGGTATGTTGTTCATTCATTTAGAGCTAGGAGTTTTGTTCCATTTGGTTCAGAGCTTTTACCTCATTTGGGAGAGGATCACTCCTTTCTTAAGGAATTGTGTGTTTTACAAAGAACTTGTTGGCAAAATATTTCATATATGCAATGTTGGGTGTTTCGTTCATTTGAGGCAGCAACTTCATTTAATTTTGGGTGGAACAGTTCTCACATGGTTTTGTATAGGATACAGCTTTGTGGGAGGAGCATTTTATTCAAATTTTGTTAAAAAGGGTTGGCCATAACAGAGCTTATCTGCCTTTTAGGGTGGGGCATTTCATGAAGAAGGGCCCTGCAATTCTATTTATAAAGGGCAGTGCTTGTCATTCAAATGGGGCAGAGTACAAAAATGTACTTAATTCACTAGGGTCCGTGCTGAAATTTAATTCACAAGCCAGGGGAAAGTGTCCTTGGTTAACATTTTATAGTCAAGGGGTGAAAGCAAACTGGTCAGAGCTTATATATTTACATGCACTTAGCCTAGTTTCGCTCTCCCTTCCTCAATACTGAAATCAAGTTGTTAGATTAACCACCAGCTATACCAGAACATCAAGGTGACCTAGACTTTGATACATTTCATCAGCCGATGACTTAGTCATGGATGGAAATAATAATTCCTTCATAAAGAATAGCTGGGGCTTAGCCCTTTACTTCCAATAGACTCATTCTGACACATTGGCAAACAATGCAAACCCAGATCAGACATCTCCAAGAGGTAAACTGTTAAATATTCACTTCAAAACCTGGGAAGGTTCATGAAGGTCTTCTTACAATACCCTAAAACCAGACCTGCGAAAAAATGTGTTATAAGCATGGAGCATTATAGAATTACCCCTTGTTAAGCTGAATGTTAGTTTTGGTAAATATAATTTGACATTAAAACTTCGCTATTTGTTACCTTGTGTATTTATTTGGTAATTAAATATGAGGCGATTAATTACTCTAAAATGACACAACTGTGTTATTTTGGAGTTTACCACAGCCACACATTGTTTCAGTCATACAAAATGTTTACCCTCATGGAATGGACTAAAGTATTACAGCTGTAAAATGACAATACTAGTAACCTCTCTAGGCGTAGTTTATTAATGAGGAATTATGGAAACACCTCCTTCTGTAAAAATTTTTGTTAAAGGCACCATGGATCGCATGGCAACAGCAAATCTGAGGGCTGTAGGTTCATACCCCATTAGGGAGCAAGGACTTTTCATGTCCTTTCTGGCAAAGGCAAACTCAGGAACCGTTGAAAGGGATTTGTATTAGTTTAAAAGCTTGTTTTCAAATTGATGAGAAATATATAAGTTTAAACAAACTTCTTTTGCACTTATTTTCAACAGATAATTCAGCACAAATAATTGTACAATCTCGGGGAGTGACTTCAGTTGTTCTGATAATTGGTTGATTAAATTTTCAATAAAATTTTAAAATGAAATTCATGACCAACTGACAACAGAAGCCCAGTTTGTGGCAACTTGGTGAGGACCAGCTGCAATTTCCTGTCCTCTGTATCCTAGCAACAGTATTAGACTACTGTTATTGCCATGGCGCTTTTGAAAGTGTTAAAGAAGGAGGGAAACTTTGGAAAGAAATGATGCCATACTTGAGATATTTGTTGTATTTTTGCGTCAAACTAGCATTGTTTTACTTTGTTAAGAGGGCAATTCTGAATTATTACTATAATGGTCATTATGTAATGGCCATGATGATATAATAATAATATATAATAAAAAAAAAAAAAATGGCATAAATTATGATGATAAAAATATTAATAATGTTCACAATAATGATAATAATAATAATCAAAATAATGATGATAATAAAAACAATAATATTGGTCATAATAAATGCAATGGTAATAATTATGTTAATAATAATGGCAATAATGTTAATAATAATGGTAATAATGATAATAATGTTAATAATAATGGCAATAATGTAAAATAATGGCAATAATGATAATGGCAATAATGATAATAATAATGGCAATAATGATAATAATAATGGCAATAATGTTAATAATAATGGCAATAATGATAATAATAATGGCAATAATGATAATAATAATGGCAATAATGTTAATAATAATGGCAATGATGTTAAGAATAATGGCAATAATAATAATGGCAATAATGATAATAATAATAATGGCAATAATGATAATAATAATGGCAATAATGATAATAATAATAATGGCAATAATGATAATAATAATGGCAATAATGATAATAATAATGGCAATAATGTTATTAATAATGGCACTGATGATGATATTGGCAATACAGAAATAATAATTGTTATTAAGGTATACCCCCATAATAGCTATATTCCATATCTTGTCACTGGATGGTAATATTTCTATGAAACTTTGATGCTTTGAAGTCATCCAAAAATAAATATGTTTCACTGAGAGGTTTCCCAGGTTTCATTACATATGGGGAAGATAATCTGTATTAAAGTTAACATTGAAGTCTATTGAAAATATAAATTTTTTGTGAAGAAAGATGCATTATCTGTTTCAATTTCATCAAAAAATCTAAATTAATTGTAGGAAAATGTAGAAAGTCACTTTTTTTTTTTTAGGAGAGATAATTCATGACAACAAAATTATCATGGGGACATAATAAAAAAAATTTCCGTCAAGCGTCATTACACATCAATTTGCATTGACATTTAAAAAGCTTATATTGTGAAGTTATATACATGGCTTTGATGGAATTGGTGGCTATTATGGGGCGTATACTTACATAATTCCATATAAATATGCAATAAATAATGGCAATAATGATAATAATGGCAATAATGATAATAATGGCAATAATGATAATGCCAATAATAATAATGGCAATAATAATAATGCAATAATGATAATGGCAATAATGATAATAATGGCAATAATAATAATGGCAATGATAATAATGGCAATAATAATAATAATGGCAATAATAATAATGGCAATAATGATAATAATGGCAATAATAATAATAATGGCAATAATGAAATAATGGCAATAATGATAATAATGGCAATAATGATAATAATGGCAATAATAATAATAAATAATGGCAATAATAATGCTAATAATGGCAATAATGATAATAATGGCAATAATAATGATAATGGCTATACAGGCAAGTATTTATCTATATTACTTTACAATTTGCTGGTCGTCTTTTTAATTAGCTCCACCAAAATTCTATGAATGGAGAGAAGAAAATAAAAACCTGTTACTTGAGAAATCTTAGATTAAGTTTTCAACACTGTAAGATTAATGTTACATGGCTGGATAAAATTAACATAACCTTTTATATTTCTGAAATGTGTTAGACAAAAAAAAAATCACACATATATTGTTAACAAATAAAATAAAGCAAAGTATTCTCCATTGTTTAATAACACAGAAAGCCTATATATTACACATGTATATTTTACATTGGAAATAAGGTAGTTTTATACAGATATTGCAGGAACACAGTTAAAATGCAATGCGCTAAGTTAAAGGTTTTCTCAGGTGTAAAAATGTGTGCGTGTGTGCACGGCAAACTCGTGCCCTTGAAACTAAAATCGTCTAAAATGATACGGTTAAAATATTGATATATTGTACAATAAAACAGAAAAAATCAAAAAGCACAGAAAAGAAGTTGAGTTTGCTACAAAGTGTGGACAAATAGATACAAATCGAGTGGGCTATCATGTGACTATGTTACTAAATATAGAAATGAGCCGGATATCAAGTGCACAGAACCATTCACCAATCAAACATGGGGAGGGCATGCAGTGAAAAGTGAGGAAGAGAAGCAAAAATATCAAGATTTTTTTATATTTTTTTTATCAGAAGATAAGATTTATTCCTGAAAAATAAGAAAAGAAAGAGAGAAAGGTCAAGGTCACACAGAGGTCACATATGAAGCCCACCCTTTGCCACTCCCACTTCAACCCCTTAACCACACCCCTAAATCCATTAGTAACTTAGCCCCACCTCCCTACCTACTTATTGCTCCTCCCTTCTCAAAGCCATAACCACACCCCCATATGCTCACAGCAAACCTAAGCTCCATCCCCTAAACAATGACTACACCCACAAAACCATTAGTCCCGCCTTCTTTTTTCTTTTTTTTCTCCAAACCAAATTCAATCAATTCAAGTCACTTTATTTTCAGAAAGTGTCTTTGCCAAGTTTTTATCATTCAGAATCCTCTCTCTTAATTATTTGACAATTATTTAAAGTAATTATTTAATGACATTCACAGACACATTTTTTTTCTTCAAAAAGTAAAATTTCAGAAGTCCTCATAAAAAAATGACAGTATATTAATATACTTATATATTTATTTATCAAATGCTAAAATGTTCAGGTTAAAAATTGCAGTAAATCGTAACATAGAAGTTCCCTTACTGACACTGAAGGCAGTGTCGGATCATATCAAACGATCTGAATGCTAGGCACTAACCACCATCTCTCCCATCTTATGTTTAGCATACTCTATTCGGATACCCCCACGATCCGAGGACAGCAGGACGAAGCCCTGTAGCCGGTTCTTGGCTTCCGCAGCATGTTTTAAATCCTGAATGAGTGATATCGAGAGATTCAAATCATTGTTCATTTCGGGCCTTTTCAACATCTTATTTTCACAATTTAGTGTTTAATTTAAAAAATCATTAATCTTTAATGAGACTATATAATTTCATTGAAGTATATTTCAAGATTTTTTTCCTTAAAACCCAAGTTTGCATTGACAACATAATTTTCACTTTTTAAAAACAAATCTACATTATCTTTATTTGATTTTCGAAAGTTAAAATAGTTCGGCTTTTTCATAAATTACAAACAAAAACAAGACTAAAACTGAAAATTTGTGATGTCAGGCAAGCATGCATGTGCCTGTGTCCAAAATTAACCAAAAGGTCAACCATGAAGTTGGTTGCCATGGGCAATGTCAAAAACTTTTTTTATTTTGTTTTTAAATCTCTGTTAAATTGGTAAAAAAAAGCTAAGAACTGATTTCAGTTTTACCTGATATTCTACGAAAGCTACTGGAGATCCGCCTTTATTGTACATTTTTAACCTTGAGAATCCTTGAAAACTGGAAACAGAATAAGAGCCCTGTTGAAGTGTGCAGACGACACTTACAAAAGCAGACGGCAATTTAAAATTCCTCCATTTTCAACCCTTTTTTTTCAACAGGGCTAAATATGTAAATATTTTGCTATATTTCACAGCATTTTCATAGTAATATAGAAAAAAAAAATCGAACCTCCTGTGAGTATTCTATGGGTAAAAAAAAAAAATATATTGAAAGGTTAAATCTGTGTGTGTTCACTTGATGGAAAGCATAACATTCTGCCATGTCATACAGACATGGAGGCAACAGGTCTCAAAGACGTCTTGCATGATTATTTCCCTCAAGTATTAAATTTCCCCATCCCTATCAAGACAGAGAGTCTAAGCAAGTCTTTAGGAAGAAACTATCAAAGACTATTCCAGAATAGACCCAGCGACTATTCAGTAACATACAGGGAAATAGAAACAAAAGCCAAACTGAGATGGAAGAAAAAGGTAAAAAAAAATTCTAATGAAAAAAGAATATTGGCAACATCAGGTGATCCAAATCTACATGTGTTAGCATTCATTGTGCTGTGATTCACATAAAAGGGATACAAAAGTTGGCACAGGTTAACCAGAATGGCCGCCTGACCTTCCTGGCCTCATTAAGGTTTAAGGTCAGAAAGGTCAAAAAGCGTTGCTATGGTTACTCTGTGTTGGAGAAACCAATAACTTAGAAGGAAAGCGACCCTAGCCAATGAATATTATGGGTAAAAAGGTTAGAATATTTACATACTGTCCATTTCTTTTATAAACATTTTAAGGAGATTTTTGGTCGGGAGAAAATTGTGTCTGCTGAAAAATGCCATGGAAACCCGGTGATGGAAACTAGGGTCGCAAGTTGCTATCAATGTACAATTACTGAATAAAGGATGCCAAAGAAAAATTTCACAAATGTGATCTTCATGGTCTTTTGTTTATAATTACTCATAAATATCAAACATTAGCTTTGGCATTCTATTTCAAGATTATTATTCAATTTTCAAATGCTGCAGTGCTTAATTTTTTCCTTTCCTTTCTTCTTTATTGGGCTAAATTTATGTTTGGGGGCTGACAAAAAACCTATACTTTTTTTTGTGGCCTTTTTACGAAACAAATAGACCTACCTGCTAAATAAATCTTTAAGTTCTTGTTCTGAAGAAAACTGCCCTAGATTTGCTACAAAAAGGGTCGAACAAGGTGTATTATGGGTAACTCCCGGAACGCCTGGGGAACTGGCAGACCCACTCACGGCCTACGGAACAAAATCACATCGTCAAAAAAATACATGTCCGTGGCGTAAACAGTGCGGCTGCATCAAAATAAGTGCGGCTGAGAGATCCATTATATTACAGAGGATTGGTGTTGACCTTTGGTCTTTTTACTGAGATTTCTTTCATTCCCTACAAAATATGACCGAAAATTCTGCTGCTATTTTTTGGAATGCAGCAATTGTATACCAAAAAAATTAGTGACAAGTCCCGAAGTAAAAAGAATAGAAAAGTAACTTTTTTAGAGATAAAAATTGTTAAAAAGATGATTTAATCTATATTTGATTAAAAAACAACTTTTGCCTATTCAGTCTTTATTAAATCAACACTTCACCTCTTTAACAAATGGGACAATATCAAAAAGATTCCATGATCTACATTTGGCTTCCTCTCCCGACACATAGCTGATCCAAACTTTTTGATCAGCATCAAATTTTGATAATTATCTAAAAATCCAAAAGATTTCCTAACTCAGCATCATATTTTTAATTTCTCATGAAATTCAACTAAAAAAATCATTCTATACTGAGTGAAAAAAAAGAGCAGGTATAACTGCATTATTTTTATCCAGATTAATCCCTGCATAGCTTTATGCTAATGTACAAAACTTTATCCAAATGTACCAAGCTTTATTCAAATGGAAGTTCAGGGAATCTTTTGTTAATGAGAAGCAGGTAAAAAGTGCACAATGAATAATCTATGGTGCGTCGCAGTGCTCTGACATGGAATGTGAGACCAACTGTCCCGGAGCGACAGTCTCCGCTAATAACTAAAGCGGTTGTATTATTAAAATTAAGATAATATATTTATACATGTTTGTAAAGGTGGCGCTTTGATAACAAACCTTCAAAAACATATTGAATTGTTCATGTATACTTCAGTAATTATCAAAATATTAATTTAATTTATCCTGGTTTTAATATCTGAATAATAATTAAATTAAAATTAGTAAAGTTGTTCTATTTTAAGTATTTCCTTGTAATCTAACTATTTTGTTATCAGAACGCCAAGCACAATTTTATTAGTCTACTACATTCTCTAAGAGCTATGGTTTGTTATTATGCTACATTTATACATTTAAAACTTGGAAAATGTTAATATATAATGACATCTATAAGTAATGCTACCATAAAATCATATTCAAATTGAAATAAGATTTGAAGGCAGAAAAAAAAAATAAACAAAAATTTATCTTTTTTTGTGCACCAAAAAAAAAAAAAAAACATTAAATTTGACTAATTCTGAAAATTTAGATGAAAATCAGATGAAATAAAACTGATCCTTTCTCTGAGTGCACTATTAATAACACCCACTGACACAAGTCAGTGCACAGTATTTTGGCACTTGGGGTAAGAAATGAACTAAACTCTGTACTTCACGCTGCAAGGGCTTTGGCCATAGACAGTATCGCTAAGATCAAGAGATGGAAAAAATAATAAATCTACACTGTGTACAAGTCAAGGATAAAAATATATATGTACACGTATTTCATACAGACTTAAAAGATATCAGAAAATGGCATTCTGGTAAAATAACATTGTAATAAGTATTGTACAATGCATGAAATATAAAAACGAGATTTCTGAGAGTCTGGAAAACTGAAATTGAAAGATACATGCAAAGGGGAAGTTAACGGATATGATGATCTTCGATATAGAATCCAGTGTGCAGGATCAATTTCAACAACAACAACAAACACAATGTAAATCATATAAATGTAATGACAAGAAAATAAATGAGAGATGGTTTTCTGTGAATATAGAAATAGATGGACTAAAACTCAAGGCATGAACATTTCAAAATTTCTCCTCCCCTCCCCCAAATGTCTTTCTGCTCACAATGTTGAGGAAAGGTTCGATAATTTTCATAATTTCAATAAATGAAAACATGTAGGTCTATCATTAAAAAAAAAATATTGAACTCTGTATCAGTCGATTTTTAAGTTTACTTTGTCCAGGCATAGAATCAAATAAACAAAATAACTTCAAAATTTTTGCTTGTTTAGTAATCACCAATTATTTAGCAATATAGCTGTCTCCATCATGGAAACAGTCCATCATTTCTATGCTTTGACCAATGGGATGACGGGGGGTGGAGCCTGGAGTCATGTGGGCCGGACTTACCTGAGGCAGGGCACCAATGGGGCTAGTGAAGATAGGGGTAGCTCCCAAAGAGGGGTGTTGCATTGCGGCTGATACAGAAGCCTGGTGGTGCATCATAGCTGGGTGGATCTATAAAGAGAAACATGCGTCTCAGTGATACAGATCAACAATGCATGAAAATATAATGCATACAAAAACAGTTTCTAATTAATCCTAATGAATTTTTTTTTCCATCTCTTGTTTATATTTTTTAAAACTATTTCTGATTCTGATTTTATTAAGATGTCAGAATAGTTAATTACTTTTAATAAAATATGCAGTATGATATTTTTTACTTGTTGCTTAGCAATATTAATTTATGTAAATATAATTAAAAAAAGATGTTTAAATGATTTTTAAATCATGGCATTACTGAAAATGATGAGAGAAAACTGTATGGAGTATTAAAAAGCTATGAACTTATGTAACTACTTAGAAAAAAAAAATGTAATGAAGAAATGTTTTATCCGATGAGAAAATATGAGCCCCAAGATTTAAAGAGCAAAGGAAGCTGAAATTTCTAAAATACTACCCTAAAATACCCCATAAAGACATGAATATCATATTCGAATGTAATGATACGATGCGTATCATCTCACTGACTTCAAAAAAAAAAAAAAAAAAAAAAAAAAATTGAGAGGACAAAATCCCCATTTCAGGACAATGCCCTCAACTGTGTGGAAAGGTGTACATGAACATCTCTCCAGAAACCAGGGCATATACGGGTGATCTGGACAGAGTGCTGATCGTATTAAGAGGACAGTGATTAGGTGAAACAGACAGATTCTGACCTTAGAAAACACGCCTTCACAAAATATGACAGGCACATTTTTTTTTTAAATGCCAGTTAACACCAAAGACAGCTAAAAGGAATTGTCACTTTAAACACGTTTGACCGTGTTCCCAGCTTTATGGTACTGCGCAGAATAAAACCTGATCATACTGCAATTTACTTACAGGCTGACCTCAGGTTTTAAAATAGCTGCATGTCATTCCATAAATACGTGCCTGTGGGAAAGGGTTAAATTGCATATATGTTTTATCTTTTTTTTATTTTTTTATTTTTTTTTTATTTAAAATTTTCTCAATTTGTAAAATAAGATAAATGAACATGGCATTTCACTTATTTCAATTCAAAACAATGTACCAGTAACATGAACATGTTTCCTCACTTATCTATTGTGACATAAATATTAAATAATAAGTGAATTTGAAAATGGTTTTAAAAGACTAAAAATGAAGGCATGCTGTCTTTCAGAAATCTGTCTTGGTGACACAACTCTAACTGTGATTGGTTTTTTTTTTATAATGTTCTATCAGTAACAAGTGACAATAGAGCTTTCTTCTATAACCAATTTACACATAGAAACTAGAATCTCATACAGGCCTACTTGAATGTCAGATTTTCTCCCCTTTGAGATGACAGGACTATAGAATTATTGAGTGATCCACTGATATATTGAGTGGTCCACTTATATATTGAGTGGTCCACTGATATATTGAGTGGCCACAGATATATTGAGTGGTCCACTATATATTGAGTGGTCCACTGATATATTGAGTGGTCCACTGATATATTGAGTGGTCCACTGATATATTGAGTGGTCCACTTATATATTGAGTGACCAGATATATTGAGTGGTCCACTTATATATTGAGTGGTCCACTGATATATTGAGTGGTCCACTTATATATTGAGTGGTCCACAGATATATTGAGTGGTCCACTGATATATTGAGTGGTCCACTGATATATTGAGTGGTCCACTTATATATTGAGTGGCTACAGATATATTGAGTGGCCCACAATATATTGGTGGACTACTATTTAATTGGTTTAAGTCAATATTGTGTGATCCTAATTAAAACTGTGTGTTCCCAGAATATAATGACTGGCCCAAGAGAAGATTGCAAGTTTAAGCCTGATTAATGAACCCCTGAGTAGCGAAAGTAGACATTGATTATAGAGCTGCCCTTAGCTTATATTGAGTTGTCCAAATCTTCAGTTAGTTATCCCCAATTCATACTATGAGACCTT
>CM037793.1:3702923-3752923 GCA_021229015.1 Solen grandis | reverse complement strand
GGTAGCAGTAGTTGTTGTATGATCTTTATTGTGATAATGACAGAAGTAGTGGTGGTAGCAGTAGTTGTTGTTGTATGATCTTTATTGTGATAATGACAGAAGTAGTGGTGGTAGCAGTAGTTGTTGTTGTTATGATCTTTATTGTGATAATGACAGAAGTAGTGGTGGTAGCAGTAGTTGTTGTTGTATGATCTTTATCGTGATAATGACAGAAGTAGAGGTGGTAGCAGTAGTTGTTTTTGTATGATCTTTTTTGTGATGATGACAGAAGTAGAGGTGGTAGCAGTAGTTGTTTTTATATGATCTTTTTTGTGATGATGACAGAAGTAGTTGTGGTAGCAGTAGTTGATTTTGTATGATCTTAATTGTGATAAGGTGTGGTGTGTGTAATTTAGTAGTAAAAGTTGAAGTAGTAGTGGAAAAGTAGTGTTGATAATTGGTTGAAATTTTAATAGTACTGTAGTAGTTGTTGTAATAGTAGAAGTAGCAGTAGTAGTAGTTAGAACAGCGGAAATGTAAGTAGTGTAAATAAAGGGACTGTTTAATTAAATTTATTGAGATTTTAAGCATTAAAATCTTGCCCTGAAATGAAACCTTGTAGTAAAATAAGTAGTCATGCAGAAGAGGCAGCAGCTTTAATGGTAATTGTTGTGGATGTATAATTAATTTAAGGTTCTTATGGTAGTTGCAGCAAAAGTAATAGCAGGAGCAGCAGATGTAGTTGCAGCAGCTTTAATGGTAATTGTTGTGGTTGTATAATTAATTTAAGGTTCTTATGGTAGTAGCAGCAAAAGAATAGCAGGAGCAGCAGATGTAGTAGCAGCAGCTTTAACGGTAAGTGTAGCAGTAGCAGCAGTATTTGAAGTAATGGTAGTGGTTGTGGTTGTTATAATTATTTCAGTACTTACAGCAGTAGCATCAGTATTTGAAGTGATGGTAGTGGTTGTGGTTGTTATAATTATTTCAGTACTTACAGCAGTAGCTGCGGTATTTGAAGTAATGGTAGCGGTTGTGGTTGTTATAATTATTTCAGTACTTACAGCAGTAGCAGCAGTATTTGAAGTAATGATAGCGGTTGTGGTTGTTATAATTATTTCAGTACTTACAGCAGTAGCAGCAGTATTTGAAGTAATGGTAGTGGTTGTGGTTGTTATAATTATTTCAGTACTTACAGCAGTAGCTGCGGTATTTGAAGTAATGGTAGCGGTTGTGGTTGTTATAATTATTTCAGTACTTACAGCAGTAGCTGCGGTATTTGAAGTAATGGTAGCGGTTGTGGTTGTTATAATTGTTTCAGTACTTACAACAGTAGCATCAGTATTGGAAGTAATGGTAGTGGTTGTGGTTGCTGTAATTATTTCAGTACTTACAGAAGTAGCAGCAGGAGCAATAGTAGAAGCAGCAGCAATATTGGTAGCGAATGTTGTTATTATTATAATTTCTGTACTTATGGTACAAGTAGAAGCAGTAGAAGTAGTAGTTACAGCATCAGTAATGGTTTCCGTTTTGGTTGTTATTATGTAGTAATTTCAGTACTTACGGAAGTAGCAGCAAGGGAAAAAAAATTCGTTCATATGTATTTTACTTAAAAGAATATCTATATAAAAATAGAATATAGATAATATGATATATTTTCGATACAACTATGACGACATTGCATGCAGCAGCCTGAAATTGTGACTTTGATCACCTTTACTCTATTTTTTTTTTCAGTCGGCGAATGCAATTTTATCATTTCCTCGACGAAACAGAGACGAACTCCGGTGACTTTTCTGGGCATTTTTTTACTATAGTTTTATCTTTAAAAGAGAATGTGTAAAACGAAAAGTCCTAATGTTCATGCTATGAGTATTTGACATTTGACATTGTATCTTCAATTCTTCTAGTTCTTGTAGTGTAAGTAGTAACTTTATACGAATTCGGCGACATTTTAGTTATTCAACACAAAATGTTTTAATTTTAAAGCCTTTTGTTGAATGCACGGAGTGCGTATGAATCTTTTAAAGACGTCTTTAAGGGATCTGTTGTTTTTGTGTATAAAAGTATCAGTTTTTCTATCAAAGTGAAAAAAGATATGAATCACTTGTACAGTTTGTTTTATATGCATTGTACATACTCATGGCTCATGATATCTGTTGTTTAGTGCCTATATAAGTCACCATTCCCCCAGCCAAAAATAAAACCCCCTCCCTTTCTCAAGCAAAATTCCGCCTAGAAACGAAAATATAACAACTCACATAAATAATAAGAATGCTAAAGTGGTAGATTGTTACACTGTATACCATAGTTTTACACAATACAGCTGCTAGACAGGGTCTTTTTGTTCATTTTCTTAACATGATTATTTCAGCAAAATTGCCTAAAATTTCCCCCAACGGAAGAAAACGGCACGAACATTCCCTTTCCTGAAGGTAGAGGCACTGTTCCCCCAAAACAGAGAGAGAGAGAGAGAGAGAGAGAGAGAGAGAGAGCTTTGATACTTGAATAAAAGAAAGAGTTTACCGATTTTGTCTTAGTTATATTTTATGATAGGTAACATGTACATAGAAAAAGAACTAGTATGACAGTATCTTACGATCCATTTTTAAATTATTATCATTATTGCTATAGATGTATGTGTATAAGATACGTGTGTGCATATAATGTATGTGTTCCTTAGTATTAAGATACAAACTATCATAGAATGTTTATTGAATCTTTCCCCTCCTGTACTAATTATTATAATCATACGTCTTATTTCTAACTATGTCTCCTCCTTCATCTTTCTGCCTATCCATTTTTGCTTTCTAACCAGAAATATAAAACAATGTATATATGAGTATAATTATGTACTACATTTGTAACAATCCAATTACTGTACACTTGGTATATTTGGGCGAATGAAGTTCTGTTCTGTTCTGAAATTATTTAGGATAGAAAATGTGATCATTTTATAAGAAAGACCGTAGTTTACCAATAACAATGTACTATTATTGAGGTATGTGTAGATACTTTACTTGATAATATTTACTTGATTACTTGTATGCAAGCAAATGAGATAATTAAATATATTATGCCGGACAATGTCTTCTTGTTATACTTTAAAATGTCATGTCGAATAACTTTGTAGAAAACTGTGTCAATATGTATTTAAGGCTTAATGAGTAATGCATTGTCATAGAATGCGAGACAAGAGAGAGAGAGAGAGATGTACGCTATTTTAATGATGTTGTCGACAAATATTAACATAAAACATTATTTAATGTATAAACTGTTGCAAGAAAGCGAAATACACATTCCTGGACGGCAGCCGAATATTTCATGCAATTGGCTTGAGATCGAACTCCAGTTTAATTGGTAAGAAATGGAATATTAGCACCATGCTATACAAGTATTCGTTAATTGTATATATGCCAATGATTAATAGGCTAGGTACAATGTCATATTGATGTTTATATATATATGAAAGGAGTTAACGACGGAATAATAAATGTCTATACTGGGATTCGAACACTCATTAACATAGCAGAGTTTTCAGTCGCGTTCTTAATCATTCACAACATCAAATATTCATGTTTAGTTTAAACATTTATCAACTCTTTAAATGTGATATGCAGAACTATAAACAAAATATTACAAATAGGAGTAAAACGATAGCTTAGGTAATATAGTTCTCCTAATCATTACTAACAAGCAATAATTATAGTATAACAGGTTAGACAGATTGAAAAAAAAATTAGATGACAAACAAACAAGCAATAAACAAACAATTATATATAAAAATATCACACACACACTGTATGAGTTACATTTACATATATTCATATATTGCACCTATAATTACAAAAGAAAAGAAGGAACATGTAATTATTCAATATAGTAAAATATAAAGATAATATCAGGTTAGGAAAATTTTAAAATACGGGAACAAAGTCGGAAACGTAAGTTGAATTCAAATCTCTTAGTCGCATCAGTAAATTGGTATACCGCATCGAAACCTTAAAGTTTTGAGAATAAGAGAGACTGCCATCACCATAAAGTTCTAATAATTAACTCAGTGACTTCATTTATGGTATTAAAGAATGAAGAAGGTGCTAGGTTTCTATCATATAAGCGAACTACAATCAGTGCGGAGATGCGTAGGAAGAATCTGTAGCCTACGTTTTCCAGGATAATATAACTTAATGGGTTTAGGTCCGTCACGATTTAAATAATTCTTAAAGTGTTGGATATTGTCAATTAATTTAATATCACCAGGAAGTGAATTCCGTGTTTGAATTACAGAAGGAAGAAAATAGTTCAAGTACAACGATGTGCGTGTCCTAACATTAACGAAGTCTGAAGAGTTTCTTATCGATCATGAGGTGCTCTGGCCAACTGTTGGTGGAATTAAATCTGCCAAATAACCAGGACTATATCCTTTTAATATTTTTAAGAAGAGAAATTTATGTTTTGTCCTACTGTTTCAAAACTTTCCCACCCAATTTCATCATATAAATTTCTAATGGATACTAATCTAGTACACCCTGTAACTATTCGTGCTGCTTCAGTTTGCACTAGGTTAAGTTTTTCATAATCAGTACAGTATATATAATATCCATGTTTAGCATTGCAATACAGCCATACATCAGTGTTGATTGTTTTCTTCTCACTGCATACTATATTTCCGTTAAGTTTCGTTACAGCAACACGGCGGCCTGGGCGGTCAATATAGCTGTTAACGTATAAAATACAACAAATACGTAAATTTGTGTCAAAAAGAAAGACTAGAAAGTTCAAATGCATTATTCATGTTCATATTATACTAGGGTGTGAGGTAATAATCATGGCAAACACATTCACACTGCGCGGATAAGAGGATATAGCCATTCCATAAACAATTTCGCGTGTATTGGGTTTTAATCGGGTATTCAATGTAAACAACTACAGCTGCTTCTATGTAGCGTGTGTGTTGAGTAATATTTTCGATGGAGTGAATAAACCGAATGTATATCAGCTCATTGAAACCAATTGTGTGATTTGAACAATATATGTATGATTTTATACCATGTCACACAGATGTATGTCAGATGTATGCTGTATATAATATCGATATCATCTCTTATTTATTAATAATAAATTATATATTCATCAATAGTATGTAACAAGGTTCAAAGATATAATGGCAATTAAAAGTGAAATTAACACAACGTTTATGATATTGACGGAGTCCTTTTACTTTTCTATACCTTGTTGTATCAAGATAATCGAACATCTTCTTGGATATAATGTGTTATTCTACATAACACAAGCATACTTTAGAATGAGTAAATAGAGACCATAGATACATGCATTTATACATACTACAGTAACAGTAACACATGGGCGTGATAGAGCATATAAGGATATCGTTGTTGTCTCCCTTAACACAATAATGCTCAATACAACATACTTGACCAACTAATGTGTATGATGTTTGCATCTTTTTGTCCAATAAATTTAGCAAAAGGCGTTTGATAACGCTATGTTTTCGATGCATCGTCATTATCAACATCGGAATCAAATTGATGGTAATTAATACTTTAATTAAAGTATTATGGACATATGAATTGATGATTATGGGTAATTGATAGTCGGCACGTCTGTTTTGCAAACTTTATAGCTAATTAGTAATTGTAATACTTTCTAGGCTATAAAATCCCTTTATTACATCATAGTAGTGTTGTCTATCCCCATCGTGGGCCCCCATACGCATAGCTTCCCGGAAGCTCCTGGGAAGCATTCTCGGAGATAAGCCCCATAGGCATTGGTGATGTCTCGAAGGTTAGGCGACCTTTCTGTAACACATTCCAGATCTTGTGATAGAATCTCAGAATATTCGCAAAAAAAAAATCGGCAAGCGCACTCTAAAATTTGCTGCTTTTTAGACGGTCAAAAAGGCCAAATTCTCATAATCTCCATAATCTTCCCCGAGGCACTTAGGATGGTTCGATACAACGATACATCCCCTAATCTACGGGGATATTCCCTCGATAATGTTTCAAATTTGGTGAAGCTCCGATTCACCTTCCCTGATCATCGGTAAAAAATCACGAGCATCGGGAGCCATCCCCGATAATACAAGGCCATTGTACCATAACCGAAACATCAGTGAACGTTTCAACGGACCAATCAAGAAGCTTCTCATTGGATTCATGAGAAACCTTCTTGGCTCAAACATCTGATGCCATCGGGAGAAAATATGTGTATGTCCACGACGCCGATGATTTTTCTACAGTGTGATCTAGGCATTAGATCCATTGTCATCAAGTCTTCAAAAAAAAAATAAAAAAAAATAAAGACAGAATAGAAAAGAAAACATAAAAAAAATCCTTCACTTTTATCCCCAGATACCCTTTAGAATGCATCTCAATCACACTAACCCCCCCCCCCCTTTTTCCGGGGGAGCATGCGCCCGGACAACCCTAGCACTCACATCACATTCAGACTTTGCCCCCCCCCCCCCCCCCCCCCCCCCCGAAACTGCAAGATAAGAGGGTTTTATATCTTGCAAAAAAAAGGAAAATTCCTTTAGAGGGTTTTATATCTTGCAAACTGTGAAACACCGAAGAGCTAATGTTTTCCAGATTTTAAGAGAGACCAAATAGCTAATGTCTTCCAAACTTTAAGAGAGACTGGAGAGTTAATATCTTAGAAAATGTATTTGCTTTTCTTTTTTTCTACACGATAAACGCAATGGAAATAATATTTCATCAAAGTATGATATTATTTTTAAATTTTCGTTTATTGTTTCAATATACACGTGTATATAAATAAATCGTAAACTTTACAGAACGGACTGTACCGCCGGGCAAATTGGAACAGCATTTTCGTTACACCGCGGAATGGAATTGAGCAGTTCGAAAGTCTAACCATCAAAATAATTCCGGAAACCTCCAATCTTCATAATGCATCAACACTGAAAAAATATTATTATTATTATTATTATTATTATTGTTGTTGTTGTTGTTGTTGTTGTTGTTGTTGTTGTTCTTGTTGTTGCTGTTGTGAATTCGAAAGTAACAAATTATCATTAAATAATATCATCGGTTGAAGTGAAACAAATTCACTTATTTAATTATCATTAAAACATATATTTCATATTTTCATAATATCTGAATGTAATAATTATAATCATAATCAAATTTTTTGGCAAAACCGGCACTGTGTCTTTGGTCATTTACAAAAAAGCATACATATGACCAATACGTGTAAAAATACAAATACAAAATTTATCATACACACATATACATATACATGTATATACATATATGAAACGGATAGTCAAACATGTAGATATGATTACTTTAGTCTCCTTTCGTCAGCTCGCCCCCCGCTATAGAAATTAACAAAAGAAATGATCTAATAAAAACATAATCATAATAATAATCCACCAATGTGATCCCAAGATTGATCTATTGTACGCATACTGAAACAAAATATATTACGAATTAACATAAAATCAATTATAATGACTTTATTTAGGGAAATTGAATTTTCTTTTACCACTTTTCGTAAACTCGTAGGAACAGCAGTTTAGGCGTACTTGCCCAATTTCAGGCGAATATGAAAATAGGTTTTAAAGGAACTACAAACCCACGTGGTTATTAATTATGTATTTAAGTTTAATTAATAATTACCCCTTCTATTTTATTATTATTACTAATTAACTGTACAATTTATCATCATTTATCAATAAAGTTATCCTGTTCATAAAATTCATATAAACTGTAGAAAGAGAGAGAATCAGAGAGAAATAGAGAGGGTGAGAGAGGGGTGGGGAGAATTGTAAAATCTCCTGACTTTTGATACACACAGACGGTAGTGAAAGGGGGGGAGAAAAGAGACAGCAACCCAATTAAAAAGTAAATAATTAAACTAATAGTTTTTATTTCAATAAATAAAACAAGTTAATTCATGTTAAATAAAATAGATAAATCAAACATCCAATTAATTATTAACTTATAGAGAGTGAAGGTGTAGCACGCGGTAATTTGCAACAGCGTTTCAGTTGTCTCCCCTTTCCGCCCCGGAAGTAGCACTAATTGAAGTCTGTGCATGAAGATTTGGGTTATTTTTAGCACTTCCGGTTTGTATCGAAATGCTAATCTTAAATGCCGACATAAAGGCAAACATTAGTGAAGATCTGTTAAGCTAATGTACCTAAATCAGTGCACACAATGGTTGTTAATTGACGAGCTGTGACGCCTTTATCTTAGTTCGCACCGAATTGCTTCGAACCCTGCGACATCGTCAAGGTAATTAATGCCTTGCATTTTTCAGATTAACAAAGCATTCATCAGAAATTGGAACAATGTCAACATTGTTTTTCTTTTGTTGTTTTTTCTTGAATATTCTTGATAGCTGCTACTGCTGAAAAAAAAAACTCAATTAAATTGAATGAAAAATTCGTCTAATTATATATAATTTATGTTAGAAAAATGTGTCATATAAAACCATAATATATAAAGCTTAAATCTGCATGATATATTTATTAACAATTAAAATCACCTGAGAAAATGACCACCACATGCACATTATCACTTTTTTTTTCAAATTTTCTTTTCATAGACATATGATTGAATTTATTACATAATATGTATTGGTTATATTGTAATTTTTCATGTACCAAAGATACATTTACTAATGGGGGATACATTTTTTCCTAAGCCTATCAGGGTTGACACTAACCTGTTTTTGGTAGAGCAGTATTGAGAGAGATATTAACATCTGCCAAAAAGCCTGGGTTTGAGTCCAGGCTGGCGGGTTGGTCATGATCGTTGACAGGTTCATTTTACAACCCAGATACAGGGTACTTTAGGACCAGTCATTCCAGCTGCAAATGTCAGAATAATTTATGTGCCTTGCAATGTCACTTGTAATGTCACCTGCTGCTTAAGCTGGGTCTTTTGCATATATATCATTTGTAAAAGGAAATGGATGAAATTGGCCCTGTAGTAATAATGTTCATTTAGAGTGTAGGACCAAATGTCCCCCCCCCAAAAAAAAAATAACAAGGGGGTTTTGTCCGCCCCTATGTCTTGCGGAAATTTTCTGGTCCCAATCTACTGTTTAGTGGGGTGTGAAAGTAAGGTCAGTTTACAGCATTTCAAGGTTAGGATCGGAATCAAGCTAATGCAATCTTTTGAGTTATATAAAATTGATACAGATCATACAAGAAATGTATAATTTCAATGTTTCAGTTTGTGAATAAACTGTAGACCACAAAATACAATGGATCTCATCATTGACAAGAACATTCCACAGTCCACTGGTGACCCTTCTTCACATGACTGTGAGGTATGTACTTATTCCAGACTGTATTGTTGTTGTTTGCATTCGTGCTCAGGTGTAGTGTGCATGGTGCTGCAGTTTTTGACAGTTTTTAAAGCTCAGCACCTCTGACTTCGGTTTTCTTGGACTTTTTCTGTCAGGGATGCCCTCCTTTAGCACTTCTAGACAGTTGCATATATATGGATATAAGGGATCCAGGTGTGCTACCTGAGCTCATTTCAAATAGACCCCCTGGTTCTTTGACATGCCCACTGTAAAGCAATGATACACACTTCCCCTTAACCACTGCCTGGATGAACCAGCTCTAGGCTTCTAGTTAGGCGGGGAACACTGAAAAGTGACCTGGAAATTGTCCAAGGTATTACTGGGATTTGACACCCTGTCCCCCCCCCCACACACACACACACTCTGGGATTAGTAGTCCAGTGTGTTACCAGTGAGTCACTGTTCTGCCTCCCATACTGTATTAGAACATGAGATTCTCAGTTTTTTTCCCACGAAACAAGAGATTGGGAGAACATATTCATTTGACCTTGTCAGTTTGCAGACAAATTTAACTTTGGCCATAACTTAAAAAAATATACATTGTATTGACTTGAAACTTTGACAGTGACTAGTAGAACCATAATGCTACCTTGTCCTACAGTATTCCTCTTTCTGGAGCCATATTGATATTTATTCAATTCATTTGCTTGTTTTGCTTGTAAGTTTTTGTCATAAATTATTCTTGGACTGATGAAAAATGAAAAAAAACAACATCTACTGCTCTGTCATTTACAAAGCATCTCAGCTGGAGAATTTCCTCAATTAAAAAAAAGTCTCAAAATATGTATAACAAAAATTTAGACAGTTTGAACACTTTAAAGACCATACTCAAATACTTGACCATGCAGATATGCTAATTTCAATAAGGGTTTTACTAATTTCTATAATTTTGGGTTCATGGAAATTACAAGTTGATCAGTGTAGTAGAGATAGGGCTAGGGTATTTAGTACTCCTGTCTTGATTGGAGATGCCTCTAGGCTTCTCTTAATGTATATAAAATTTGTCATTCCTGTGATTCAGTCGAAGACAGAAGGATCCAGTGTTGATGTGAGAGGGAATGCGATGAACCCCAGTGCCATGGACATGTCAGTCAAGGAGGAGAAGATGCAGGCCTCAGATGAACCCTCGGATAATTCTGAGGTCTGCTATACTATTTTTATATAGTTACTGTATGCTATTTAAAGTATTTATACAGTTACTGTACGCTATTTAAAGTATTTATACAATTACTGTATGCTATATAAATTATTTATATAGTTGCTGTGCACTATTTCAAGAATTTAGAAATTAGGGCGCAAGCTGCTCACAATTATGACTCTGGTTAAGGTAATCCATCCATCATTAAATTGAGATCATTGTCCATCAAGTGATCATGGAATTTTATAGTAAATGCAAGCCTTTATAGACTTTGAGTTAAAGATCCTATAACGCAGTTTTAGTAAGTAAGTAAGTAAGTAAGTAAGTAAAGTCTTTATTTTGTGTGGGTAATATATTTGGTTTGAACCAATCTTCCATATGGTCCACATTAAGAAAACAGTAAATATAAATACAACATACCGTTACAACAAAATTATTACAACATGCATAAACAATGATATATAACAGCAAAGAAAAACAATAGGCCATTAAAATGACCATGTACTAGAAAATAGAACTGTATCTAAGAATAATTAATTAAAAACACACATTACATATACAATTAAGAGTCCCATTCTGGAAATTTCCAATGAATATAAGACTTTTTGAATTGATGAATAGAAGAAGCTTTACGAATATTTTCAAGTATAGAATTCCAAAGTTTTTGGCCTGAATAAGAGAGACTTTGACGAAATAGTTCTATTCGTTCAGATGCTTGCTTCTGTTCTGAAGTTTTAAGTATTTGAAGAATCATGATTATAATTTTATGGGTATGATGGATGGAATACCTTAAATAAATCCATTTAGTCTGGCTACCTGCACTATTATTATACAAGAAAACACTGCTTACAGTATTTTCTACCACCTGGCCTATTTTTTTTTTAAATTTCTCAACAGGCAACATTTTCTCTGGTCTTGAAAGCTTTTTTTTTCTTAAATTATTCAAACTTTTACTAGCCTTATATAAGTTTTTACAGGCCAAAACCACAAACTCAACTGCCTAGTGCACATTTCAATCACTTTGTTTATATTTTACTTCTCAATAGTTTCATTTCATATTCAACTGAAATATTACTTACCATATATCCCCGTTCAAATGCCCCCGGCTCTGTCATTTATCCCCTTTATATACCTTTGAATACAGACCCACCCCCCTTTTCCACTTGTATAAAGGTATTTTTATCATTAAACAAATTTTAAGTACATATTGTGTTCTGAATATTTCTATAGTCAAAGATGTTTGCCTTTACCGGTATATAAATTAATGATGCCTATGAAATAGGGGGGGGGCTAAATGATGGTGACTGGTAGCTGACTAGTTAGTGGCTCTCTTACAGGGATGCCGTGTGTTTAATCCCTGGTTCCAACTAAGTTCAGAATGTAATTAATTGTCCCCGAGTCCACGGTTCCAAAGTAATTAAAATAAAATCAGTAGTCCATGGTTCCAAAGTAGTTAAAATAAAATCAGTAGTCCAGGTTCCAAAGTAGTTAAAATAAAATCAGTGGTCCACGGTTCCAAAGTAGTTAAAATAAAATCAGTAGTCCATGGTTCCAAAGTAGTTAAAATAAAATCAGTAGTCCATGGTTCCAAAGTAGTTAAAATAAAATCAGTAGTCCATGGTTCCAAAGTAGTTAAAATAAAATCAGTAGTCCATGGTTCCAAAGTAGTTAAAATTAAATCAGTAGTCCATGGTTCCAAAGTAGTTAAAATAAAATCAGTTGTCCATGGTTCCAAAGTAGTTAAATAAAATCAGTAGTCCATGGTTCCAAAGTAGTTAAAATTAAATCAGTAGTCCATGGTTCCAAAGTAGTTAAAATAAAATCAGTAGTCCATGGTTCCAAAGTAGTTAAAATAAAATCAGTAGTCCATGGTTCCAAAGTAGTTAAAATAAAATCAGTAGTCCATGGTTCCAAAGTAGTAGAAATTAAATCAGTAGCTCACAGTTCCAAAGTAGTTAAAATGAAATTAATAGCTATGCAGATCATTATTTACAAGGTTTGAAAATAATAATAAATGATAATAAATTAAATTAAATTTAAAAGGGTTTTGTGCAAAACTATTTTAACTCCCTCTTTATTTATATGTAGTTACAATAGTTTTCCACCAAGCCAGAGTGTGATGGGGTATAAATTAGACTCAGATATATAACTTGTTTTTAACAATGTGGTGGTGGGGAGGAGGGATTTGGTAAATTTACAGCTTTTTACGGCTGGTTCCCCTAGCCAAAAACTGACCTGTTTTTCCCAAAATAACAATCTGTTTTCCAAATGAAATAATTTTTTATCTCAGAAGAAACAATTCATTGAAATTTAATAACATTTGTGTCTCTCAATTGGGATGATCTCTAAGTTGAGGTGGTGGTCTCTAATTTGTGGTGGTCTTTAAATTGGAGTCTCTAAATTGAGGTGAGGTGGTCTCTCAATTGGGATGATCTCTGAATTGAGGTGGTGGTCTCTAATTTGTGGTGGTCTTTAAATTGGGGTCTCTAAATTGAGGTGAGGTGGTCTCTCAATTGGGATGATCTCTGAATTGAGGTGGTGGTCTCTCATTTGTGGTGGTAACTAAACTGAGGTGGTGATCTCTAAAATGAGGTGGTGGTCTCTAAAATGAGGTGGTGGTCTCTCATTTGTGGTGGTAACTATACTGATGTGGTGGTCTCTAAAATGAGGTGGTGGTCTCTTAATTGAGGTGGTGGTCTCTAATTTGTGGTGGTCTCTAAATTGAGGTGATGGTTTTCATTTGTGGTGGTAACTAAACTGAGGTAGTGGTCTCTAAATTGAGTTGGTGGTCTCTAAATTGAGGTTGTGGTCTCTAAATTGAGTTGGTGGACTTTAATTTGTGTAGGTCTCTAATTTGTGGTGGTCTCTAAATTGAGGTGGTCTTAATTCATCTATCAATGTTTTACCCTAGGGTGAAGTTGGCGGGTATGCACCGAGATTTGAGAGAAAATCATTCCAGACAGACTGGAATTTGACAGACAGAATGGCACCAAGTCCTGGGAAAGAGGCTTTGGTGTGCAAATAATGTGGAGATTTGTACAAATTGAAAATATCTTAGGGTCAGAATTTAGAAGTTTACCAAAAATGAAAAATGTCAATTTCCTCTAGGTTAGCCCACTGTTCTACCCTTTATTATTATGTATTATTATTTTGAAATGAAATATAATAAATCATATGCTACAGGTGAAGAAAGAAGACTCAGTTATGGAAAACAGTGAAGAACAAATGAGCACCAGTGCAGTTGACCTGTCTGTTAAAGAAGAGAGTCAACTCTCCAATTATGAAACTCAGGTCAGTCTTATTGTTAAACTTAAGCAATAAGTATTCCTCAAATTTTTAGCTTGACTATTTGAACAGAAGAAACAATTCATGGAAATTTAATAAAATTTGTGTGTTTTTAGCTCACATGAGCAAAGCTCAGGGTGAGCTATTGTGATCCCCTGAGTGTCCATCGTGCAGTGTGCGTCGTGCGGCGTCAACAATTTACACTCTATCACCTTTATTTCTTAAGCAATCATCTTCAAACTTAGAGACAATGTGTATGACCATAATGTCTCGATTGAGGTCGCTTATGGCTGAGATTGGTCAATTAGGTCAGGAGTTATGCCCCTTTTAATATTAAAAAAATGCCATATTTCATTTTGTTTACACTCTAGCATCTTCATCTTTTGAGCAATCATCTTCAAACTTTATGGCAATGCTTATGACCATAATGTCTCAATTGAGTTTGATTATGTTATAGATCCGTCAATTAGGTCAGGAGTTATGCCCCTTTTAATATTAAAAAAATGCCAGCTTTCACGATGTTTACACTCTAGCATCTTCATTTTTGAGCAAACATCTTCAAACGTTATGGCAATGCTTATGACCGTAATGTCTCGAATGCGTTTGATTATGGCTGAGATCGGTCAATTAGGTCAGGAGTTATGCCCCTTTTAATATAAAAAAATGCCATATTTCACTTTGTTTACACTTTAGCATCTTTATCTTTTGAGCAATCATCCTAAAACTTTATGGCAATGCTTATGATCATAATGTCTTGATTGAGTTTTTTAAATATGGCTGAGATTGGGGTTCCCCTTTTCCTTAAAACTTTAGAATTGTTAATGCCATAATGTCTTAATTGAGTTCAGTTGTGGCTGAGATGGACCAATTAGGTCAGGAGTTATGCTTACTCTCTACCAACTTCATTTTTTAAACAATCTTTTTTAAACTTTAAGACACTGTTTATGACCATAATCTCGCAGTCGGGTTCAATTATAACTGATATTGACTAGTTAATTTAGGAGTTATGCCCTTTTCACCTTAAAAAAGCCAGATTTCACTTTGTTTACACGCTAGCATCTTTATTTCTTAAGCAATCATCTTTCTCAGGTGAGCGATCAAGGGCCATCTTGGCCCTCTTGTTTATAATTTTAATGTTGATTTTACACTTTCTATGACATACACCATCAATAATAAGGTAATTGTTAAATTAATTCAAAACATTTTCATTCTGTTATGATTTTCCAGTTTTTGATTTATAACGATAATTTTCCAAATAAGTCTCAAAGTTAAGGTTGTGGTCTCTAAATTGATGTGGTCTCTCAATTGGGATGATCTCTAAATTGAGTGAGGTGGTCTCTCAATTGGGATGATCTCTAAATTGAGGTGGTGGTCTCTAATTTGTGGTGGTCTTTAAATTGGGGTCTCTAAATTGAGATGAGGTGGTCTCTCAATTGGGATGATCTCTGAATTGAGGTGGTGGTCTCTCATTTGTGGTGGTAATTAAACTGAGGTGGTGGTCTCTAAAATGAGGTGGTGGTCTCTAAATTGAGGTGGTGGTCTCTAATTTGTGGTGGTCTCTAAACTGAGGTGGTGGTCTCTCATTTGTGGTGGTAACTAAACTGAGGTAGTGGTTTCTAAATTGAGTTGGTGGTCTCTAAATTGAGGTTGTGGTCTCTAAATTGAGTTGGTGGACTTTAATTTGTGTAGGTCTCTAATTTGTGGTGGTCTCTAAATTGAGGTGGTCTTAATTCATCTATCAATGTTTTACCCTAGGGTGAAGTTGGCAGGTATGCACCGAGTTTTGAGAGAAAATAATTCCAGACAGACTGGAATTTGACAGACAGAATGGCACCAAGTCCTGGGAAAGAGGCTTTGGTGTGCAAATAATGTGGAGATTTGTACAAATTGAAAATATCTTAGGGTCAGAATTTAGAAGTTTACCAAAAATGAAAAATGTCAATTTCCTCTAGGTTAGCCCACTGTTCTACCCTTTATTATTATGTATTATTATTTTGAAATGAAATATAATAAATCATATGCTACAGGTGAAGAAAGAAGACTCAGTTATGGAAAACAGTGAAGAACAAATGAGCACCAGTGCAGTTGACCTGTCTGTTAAAGAAGAGAGTCAACTCTCCAATTATGAAACTCAGGTCAGTCTTATTGTTAAACTTAAGCAATAAGTATTCTTCAAATTTTTAGCTTGACTATTTGAACAAAAGGGAGAGGTATTCTACTCACCTGAGTGCCGATGTGGGATAAAGTTTTGTATACTATTATCTCAGTAATTACTTCACATGTTGGATTTCAAACTTTACATATCTTTCCTACCCTATGAACTATCAGGAGTTTTAGCATTTGGTTTGAATTTATTCAAATAATGGCCATGTTTTGACATCAAAATTTTGGTCAAAGTTTTGCATACAGGCTTATACTTTAATAGGGGTTGGAAAATTTGATTCCCATTGTGGCCTGAATTTTCATAGCTGTTTTTACGAGCTCAAGGTGAACTATAATGGTCACCCTGTGTCTGTCGTTGTTCGTCGTGCATCATCAACAATTTGACTTTAACGACATTTCCTCTGAAACCACTGGACAAAATTTGATTAAACTTGGCAGGGATAATCCTTTGGTGAACCTACACAAAAGTTGCTAAAATAAACTTGATCCATGTAGAACTCTGGTTGCCAAGGCAGTGGAAAGAAAAATAGATATGAAAAGTTTAAAAATCACCTTCTTCAAAACTACTGGCCAGATTTCAAAATGTTTTAGTATAGATTAAACTGATGTTCCTTGGGTAACCTTATACTCAGGTGAGCAATCCAGGCCCTATTGTTTTATTATATTTCCAATGCCAAAACAGTATCTTGTTTTCCCCAATTTTGAACATATTTCCCCAATTTGAGATTCTAAAGAAAAGAATAACTCCAAACACATGAAGGGACAGAGAGTTTGCTCTGCTGGCTACCAAGTTAACAAGTTTGGTATGTGATTGTGTAATGTGCAGACAAATGTTCAAATTGAGTATATTAATGTTTTGTTTTTGTTTTTAAAAATACCAATTTACAAAAAAAAAAAAATTGCAAATTTCCAATTTTTATCACATAACCCATTTTGCTTGTCTAGGAGTTCATACTGATTGATCCTGTGGCATCCGCTTCGGGAGGGGGAAGTCGAAGTTTTGATCCTATGCAGAGGATCGTTCTGATATGGCCGGTTGGTGAGCTGCCAGCTAGTTAAATAATGATTAACGGTTGTCTTCCTGCTTGATATAAGAGATAACTGGGAGGGTACTTGTGAAAGCAAAAAGGTGTCTTAAAAGTCAAGACTGGCTGGTCCTTTCAATAGGGATGACACTATAATAAACAAACACTTTACCTTTTTACAGACAATGATGTAATATCTAATTTATCTCACACATGTGTAATATCCACAAATAGTACCATGTGCTGCAAGTCAATGTTTTCTTACGCACATTTGTAAATACAAATGTGGCTGACACTTTTCAATAAAAAAATGAGCTGGATGGTTTCAGTAAATTATACTCCTGATGTTATTGAAAGAATATTATCTTCTGTTTGCATTAAAATACAAGAGTGTCCTTTGGAACACATATGTCACCTCCTGAAGCATGATAGAAAAGTGTGCGAGACAGATTGACAGACAGACAGACGACTGATAAATGATCCATGTGTGTTTCCTCTGCTTACAGCAGGTGACACAAAGAATATTAAACGTTGTTACGAAATAATTCTTTACTTGCTTCAAATATAGGTATAAATTGATCAAAGATATTCCCAGCATAATCAGAAGCAAATACAGATGAAAGACAAATATGCGTTTTTGGGTTATGTGATAAAAGAACCTTTAAACAATAATTCATATGATAAAAAAAGTATATATGAAACTCATCATATGATGTTATACCATAGGATTGCACAATATGAAATTATATGACTGTTTTCATATCTTTTTTATATCTAACTCAAGTAAGACCCTTTTTGTCTATTTTACAGTCAGCTACAGACAATAAGGTGGACACCAGTATGGTTGAAATGACCATTGAGCCCAAGATTGTACTTAACCCTGCAGTGTATGCTTGTGATTTGTGCGACAAGGCCTTCGTTCATCAACACAATTTAAAATCGCACATGCTTTTTCACACGGGTGAGTGCGCGTACAAGTGTGATGTCTGTGAGAAATTCTTTGTGCATTCGAGCAAGCTAGAGTCTCACATGCGCACACACACGGGTGAGCGTCCATTCAAATGTGAAATATGCGGGGCAAGTTTTGGGCACACAAGCAATCTAAGCAAGCATGTGTTGATACATGCAGGAGAAAAGCCACACAAATGCCCTGTATGTGACAAGGGCTTTACCCAGTCAGGCGATGTAATTAAACATATGCGTACCCACACTGGCGAGAGACCGTATTCGTGTCACGAGTGTGGGGCGACATTCACTCAGTCAAGCCATCTGAACATGCACATACGAACACACACAGGGATGAAACTTCATAAATGTACATTTTGCGATAGACAGTTTAATTGGTCCAATGATCTTAAGCGACACTTGTGTACACATACCGGGGAAAGGCCATACGAATGCGAGGTTTGCGGAAAACGCTTTATTCAGCCTAGTAATCTGAAAACACACATGAAGGTTCATGAAAAAGAGAGGTTGAATATTAAAGCGCCTGATCGACCATATGAGTGTGAGATCTGTTTCAAGAAATTCATGCATTCAAGCAGCCTCAAGAGGCATGCAAGGGCGCATGCAGCAGACTTTGCTGCACCAGTGACAAGCAATGGAGAGTCTGAACCGGAACCGAAACCTCAGCCAAATAACAGTAACGAACTCCTCGACCAAAAGCTATCAGACTTTTACCAAGATTCGTACAGGGGCTTGTATGAATGCAAAGTTTGCAAGGCTCAGTTTATCAAATCGAGCCATCTACATAGTCACATGCAGGTGCACAGGGATGGAGATAAAAGTGTTGCAGCAGATGATGCATCTGGTAGTCAGGGAAAAGTAGTGGAAGGTAGGAGCGTGTCTGAGAAAGGTAGGCCCAAGAAGGATAGGCGTGGAATGCAAGGGGATAATCTCTTGGATGAGATAGGAAGGAATATTGAAGCACAGAATTTAGATGCAAGCTCTCTGTCTGTCAATTTGATTATTGATCAAGTTGTGAAGAAACATACTTCAATGGAGAAACTGCAAGAATACTGCAATATATGGGGCTCAGAGAATCCCCAGCAAGCGTCCTCGTCAGATTCGGGCAAGGGGATTGAGGAAAAAAGTCTGAACTTAAATGATGGTGCAAGTTATATGGAATATGGCATTGTGGATGGTGGGAAGGAGTTAGTTACTGGTGTCGTTAATGATGGTGTAAAGAGAATGATTCAGGAGTCTAGTGAGAAAGGGAATATTGAGGATGTAGAAAACAAGGTGTCGAGTGAGGTAGAGAAATCATGTGAGGGACTTGGGTTAATGTATCCAGAAAATGTTGACAGGAAGTCACATGACCATGGAAATGGAATTGTGGGTAATGAACAGGAAGGAGAATAGTGTGCTATAAATAGCTTTAAACCATGTGTGCTGACCAGTGAGGAAAAAACTTTAGCTTCAAGTATTAAGGGATGGAACGGTCCTCAGGCTGCCATGGTGACCATGTTGTAGACAAAGAGGCACCATCTAGTGAATAGAAATTTTAGATATTTACCTCCAGGGGTTATATCCAGATTGCATTTTTTTTTTAAATTATCTATGTCATTTCTGTTGAAAGAAATTTCTACTTAACTTTCTAGCTCACCAGAACACAATGTGCTCATGGTGAGCTATTGTGACCATCCTGTGTCAGTTGTAGTGGCATGTTGTCCATCTTCAACAACTTGCTTTATTTGTTATCTCTGAAACCAATAGGCTGAACTTGATCAAACTAAACATGGTTTATCCTTTTGTGGTCCTTGTCAAAAGCTGCTCAATTAAACTCAATCAATGCAAAACTGTTTTTGCCATGGCAAATAAAAAAATCATATTATCAAAAATAATTTCAATAGTCTTTGACAATTGGTCAGTATTTTTTTTCTCATCTCTTTGCACCCACCAATATGGTTACTAAAACAAATTTGATACCTTGTTATATATTAGACTTTCAGAGGTTGGGCTATTTTCTAAATATAGACCTAGAAACTTCAGATTTTTTTTTAAACTATTGACCATAAGTCAATGTTATTTGCAAAATAATCACCTCAAAGACTATAAATGCTTTGCTGCAACAGGGATGATTCCTTAACCCTTTACTTCATAAATATTCATGTACAAATTTATGACTTAATGAATATTAATGAATTGAATTTAAAATGGTATTATTAAATTACAAATTTTTCTTTGCCACATGGACTGTGTAGAAACTGAGCTACAATGTTGTATGAGCAAACAGGAGAGACCCTGATCAGACAGCTCCTATGAGCTGTTTGATCTAGGTCTGCTCAGTTTGCCAATGCGTTAAATTGAGTCAGTGTGAAGTAAAGGGCTAAAAAATATGGCTTTCTGGGACTTTGGGCTGGTCAAATGGTTAAAGCTTGAATCTGGTTGCAGTTGACGGTTACCAGGTAATATCTGTTACATTTAGGCAGATGTTACTCAGGTGAGCGATCCAGGGACACTATGGCCCTCATGTTTTGAAATAATTATACACTAGCATACCTCTCCTATTTCCTTCCTTTCTCTTTCTCTCTATTTCATTGTATATATTTATATTCCCTGGAACTTTTATGTTGTGAAATGTAAAAAAGATATATACTCAAAGGAAAAAGAAACGCATGGTAACTAGAATCTGTTGTAACCAGACTCCTAATCTTGCAATAAACCTCATATGATAGACCCCATCTCATTCTAAAGCATTTATTTTGTTTGAAAAAAAAAATCTTTATCAAAATAATTTAAACTGTTATACCGTCGAATACTTCCTATTTAAACTTACACAAAAGTTTACCCTGCACTTCTCTTTCCTTTGTGTATAGATTTCTTAAAACTGGACTTTAAAATTGAAGGGATGAGAAAAAACTGCACCTAATTCCATGTAGTTTACTGTATTGACTAGGTTTGATTACCAGTCAGATAATCTCTGACAGTAAATTTAGAGTTACAGCCCTTGAATTGATAAGAACTTCAGAATGAACGGCTTGCAGTGGAGCCATTCAAATTGGTATAAATAGTAACAATGATTAGGGTCACAATGTATTTGTGCTAGGATATGATATAGGAACAATTAAAGACTGCAGATGTATTTTATCTTGTAGATTTAGTGACATAGTGTAGATATTGTATTCAGACAGTAGATCATCATCAGTGAACATTGGAACGGGGGAGAACTTGTGAAATTTCAACATTTTTTTTTTTCACGGGGCAGCCATCATCTCAAATCCAAACAGTTTTTCAGGTAGAATATAATCATCGTTGGATGATATATAGCTGCAGATTAAGTTTCTCTTCATACATCACGAGCATTTTTTTTTCTTTCTTTCTTTTACTGTTTCCTAGTTTTAGATCAAAAGCTGATACAGAAATCCTATTGGATGCATGATAACCAATCCAAACGCTTGTAATATCCTATATATCCCACCATTGATTTAACATGAAGAGTATTCAAAATGTAAAAATCATTCTGATTGGCTTTCAAGCATTCAATGCATAAAAACTTTGACTTGCAATTTTAAAATTCCACGGTAGATGAATGGAGAGTAACAGAATGAAGTGGCTGTTGGCATCTGGCAATGAATTTAACCCTTTAATTCATGAATATTCATGTCCAAATTTATGACTTCATGAATATTGATTGATCTTTAAATGATTTATGTATTGATGTATTTTTCTTCGTCACACAGACTGTTTAGAAACTGAGCTCCAATACTGTATAAGCAAGCAGAGGAGACCCTGATCAGACAGCTCCTATAGGATCGGTTTGGTCTCCTAAGCTTTTTCTGATCTCCTATAGGAGCTGTCTGATCTCCTATAGAAGTGTCTGGTCTCCTATAAGAGCTGTGATCTCCTATAGGACCTGTCTGGTCTCCTATAGGACCTGTCTGATCTCCTATAGGACCTGTCTGATCTCCTATAGGACCTTTAATGCGATGTTGTCAGATCCTAATTGCAGATAGTAGGGGAGCACAAATTAGGATTTGATTTAAATGGGGTTGACTGTAGCAATGACATGAAATGGTTAAATACAAAACATATATACATTACAACTTGATCGTATATAATTATATTAACATATTAAGGGTTCAATGCAAAACTATTGTAATTACATCTAAAGAGATATGCAGTTACAGCAGTTTTGCTACCAAGCCTTCAGTTTGTATTTGACTTGACTATTTGAGTTTAACGTCTCTTCAACAGTATTTCAGTCATATACCAACGTCCAGCTAATTACAGGTGGAGGAAGACCCGGAGGCATCCGGGTAGAACCACCGACCTACCACAAGCCAGCTGGAAGGCTTCCTCACATGAAAAAGTTTGTATTTCATCTTCCCAAGGTGTTCAGGTATATAGTGTTGTTGTATCGTACAGTATTTTAAGATTTGTGTTTTAAGTTTATGTATTTAACCCTTTCCCTCATATAGACTCATTTTGACGCACTCAATAGGTACCACATAAAGCCTGATCTGCAGAAAACCACAGTTAAACCTTACCAAATTTAATTATAAAGTCCTCATTTCCAGACCACTGAGGAGCAGCGAACAGCATAAAACCTGATCAGCCTGCGAGTTACTGGCAGGCTGATCTGGTTTTATGTTGTTCGCATAGGTCATGGTTTCCTCTATGAGGGAAAGGGTTAAGTATGGAAGGAAATGAATTCTCTGATACTTTATCTGTTATCTGTTTATTTTTGTGTACATAATCAAATTTCCATACACTAATCTTAATATCCATACACTAATCAAATTTCCGTACACTAATCTTATGTCTGTTCACTTTTTTTTATTTCTGTACACCAATCTTATTTCTGTACTTTTAATTTTTGTACACCATTCAAATCTGTACACCAATCAAATTTCCGTACGCTAATCTTATGTCTGTACACAGAAACTTTAGAGAATTATTTCTGTTAAAGAACAAAGAATACCTCAATTTATGATGCATTTTTAATTAAAGTGCACATATGATGTATTTATGGTATACTTAATGTTAAATCTTTGTGAGATATTGAACTTTGAACCCGTTACCTCATGAATATTCATGTACAAATTGATCTGAAATGTGGCTGCTGTCTAGCCATTATTGTTTCTAGCTACTGATAGAAGCCCTGATCAAGATGGTATTTAATTAAATTATTGATGCCCCCCCCCCACTTCTCAAGCCCAGGATTAGAAAGTATGTTGACTTTAATATGAGTGTTCATCAAAGGATATTGCAGTTTGTTGATGTGCCCTACAAATCCTTTATAATATACTGTAAAATCATTATTTTTTGTTGGCGTAAAATTTCAAGGATTCTGTGCAAGGCGCATATAGTGGACATATATGTATACAGTCAAACCGGTCTTAAACGGTCAATCAAGGAAATCAGAGAAAGTACAGTTTACAGAGGTTGCCGGTAAATGAAGGGTAAATATATAATAAAATTTTATAGTTTGGTATTATTAAAAATGACCACTAAATGCAGGTTGATCACTTAATGCAGGTGGCCACTAATACAGATTAAACTGTATATATTTGCGGATTAATAGATTTGGACTTTATGTATAATATGAAAGTACTGAATTGACCATTGAAAATTTTTTCGTAGTGGACAAAATTTCAAAGATATGACCTTCCATGAAGTCGACGAAAATTAATCCCCAATGAAAATGATTTTACAGTACGTACTGGCAACACATGTATACTTGATACAGTTATTCACGGTAATTTGTGTAACGGTGAAAACTGACATCTGAACTGTTGCCTGAGACCAAGCTAGAAACAGCATAAGGCAATATAGTGGCTACTACATCCGTTCTTCCAAACGGCCGCTCCAATATAATGTACTGGGTACTGGACTGTAAGACCAAGTTCTGTGGTACAGCCGTACTGTACTGTTGCCGAGGGCAACAGTTCAGAATGTCATCCCCGGCACCGAGATCTGATTAGTCTTTTTATAGTAAGACAACAATGAATGTAAAGAAGAGCATGGAAAATTATCTTAAAGTGGTCAACAGCTTAGCTTATGCTACACATGTATGTTATCTTTGAGATGTTGCCAATGCAATAGTTCCCTGTTCTAGAAAATGCCCATATTTATGTGAAATGGCTTAATATGGTTAAGAAATGGCTAAGGATGGTTAAGAAATGGTTTAGAATGGTAAAGAATTCACTTAAAATGGTTAAGAAATTGCTTAGAATGGATAAGAAATAGCTTAGAATTGTTAAGAAATTGTTAGAAATGTTCAGAAATGGCTTGGACTTTTGTATCAAGCAACAAGTAAAAATGATCAGTACTGTACTGTACAGAAAAGACCATGAGCTGTTTGGTGAGGGTCCTGTACCATTTCAGTCCTACAGTATGTTGTATATCTTTAAATTGTAATTGTTGACGCTAGTTAACCTAGTACATTATTATTTCCAAGAGAATTTTTATACTTGACCTCTGCTGACAGTGTATTTTGAACAGATTTCTGCAGGCACAGGTTTAATAAATGCTTCTTAGGATTATATCCTACATATTTTACAATACTGTAGACTTCATTTTTTATTTCTTTTTTTTTTCTTTTTACAAGAAAATACATGCAAATATTTTGTAAGAAAGGGTAGTGCCACAAGTTTAATTGAACTTGCTATGGACTTCACCAAGAATTGTATCCAGGTAACATTGTTCAGCATGTGTACATAAATGCATGCAAAGATAGATGTATATAGACTATTTATGTATGTTTATAGGATAGAATGAATCTTACATTAATAATGTATTGTATCAGAATTGTGTATTCATAATTTTTTAATCCATTGAATATAGATCTTTTGAAACACCCCTTCCTGTATTTCTCTGTAGCATACTTCTTACACACTTTGTGTTAAGTATTTTGTACATACGAAACATATGTACCGGTATTGTATTGTCCTTAATTAAACTAATTTTGGAGTCCATTTTAGATCGTTTTCATTTATGAAACCATTTTTTTTTTTTATATAAATGTATACATACAGTAAAACCTCATATAAAGACCACCTCAATAAAAAGACCATCTCAATATAAAGACTACCTCAATAAAAAGACCACCTCAATATAAAGACCACCAATATTAAGATCAATGTCTGCCCTGGAATGGGGGGATCATTGGTTCGTTCCTCGACCAAAGTGTCGCAGGACTAGATTTGTCTCAAGAAGAGTCTTATATGTGTCCGATTTAACAGTGGCATTATAGTGCAATTATCTCTGATAGGGCCAAACTGGTATGTCAGTAAACAGATAAAACAGATCGGACAATTTAAACATTGAATATGAAAAACTATGGGACCGATGAAGTGTTAGGTAACACAGGATGTCGTTATGAACCGATGTTGTTATAGACAGTTTGCACTGTCTAGTTTATACTAGAAACCTGTAGTGAACTGGGGCCCATTTCACTAAACCTTGTGTGCTTAAGTATGTTGTTCTACTAAGTGTCTAATAATATCTTATTTGTACAATAAGAAATGAAAAAGTTGACCCATTTCATTGCATTATACAAATACAAGTAATTTTGTGAAGAAAAAATAACAGGAAATATACTACATGGTTCCTAAAGGCCTTTAAATGTCCCTAAATTTCAGCACTGGCCTTGAAAAGACCCTAGAAAGTCCTTGAATTGTACAATTTATGCATCTGATGCCTAAATTGGCCAAAATGTAAATTTTAAATGGAGCATCTGCCTTGGGAGTGGGATGTCATTGGTTCGATCCCCAGTCACAACATACCAAAGTTGTAAAAAATGGTACTGGTATACAGGGCTCAAATTAAATATTTTTTCCCACTCGCAAAAAAATGCGAGTGGTTTAAAACATAACTGGAAAACTTTTTTTTCTACTCGCATTTTGCTGAAAATGTGAGTGTTAAATTTGAGCCCGGACTCTATTTTAAGTTTGAAAACCAACTTCTTCTCCCATTTCTTCACTGTCTGTATTGCCAGTGCGTTAGATCTATGTGCTTTTTTCGGTTGGTCGATTTCAGATTCTGTGCAAAGTTCATTGACATCACAGGATGTAATAAAAAAAACTGGATATCTTTCATTTATATTGTTAAATTGATGATCGAAATCAGCAGGAGACGTGTTTCCACTGGAAACCGGGACTAGCATAAAAAAAGGGCTTCCATGGTCAGTACAAGGGTGTGGATAACTATTAATGATTGAAAATTAAATTAATATTGTAATTTTAAACTTTAATAATTAGAATCATAATTAGAAATAAAGCGGTATCAAGTATCAATATTCATTAGGGGAAATGTTAATTGAAAACAGCAGATGTTTTAACATATGTGTTGTGTGTTGTGTACCGTAGTCGACAGACCGGACCCACGTTTGATATAAGTCATACAACAATTTACTGGTGTAAATTTTGCTCTTGATATTAAAAGCAAGCTAGGATTGTTTAGTTTTAAAGATGTTATTGATTAACTTACTGAAATTATCTCATTTAGATATATGTTTAAGAAAATGTTTAAGCCAAAATTTTCACTTGCAAAAAAATTGCTAGTGGTTTAAAATATAACTCGCAAACTTCATTTTCTACTTGCATTTTGCCAAAATGCAAGTGTTAATTTTGAGCCCTGGTATAGTTCCCTTGCTTGGCTCTCAGCATATAAGGGTAGTGTCAGGATAATGTGACTGGGTGTGGTATCATGCCACATGTCTTTGGCTTTAGTGTGGCAGCACTATACCTATATTATTAAGCAGACAATGTCTCCAAATGACTGAAATACTGTTGGATTGATAAACCCAACAAACAAACATTTAACGGAAAACCCTGAATACTAGACTGGGTATTGGAGCTAATCGATTTGACAGAGTTTGACCTAAAAATCACAGTTAAAACAAATGGAGCCTTTTTAGAACTAGTCTACCTAATGAGCTAAGGGGAGTATTCATGAACATAATAGACCCTAAAAATGTTGGCCCTGAAAAGTCCCTTAAAGTCCTTGCTTCAATTTCTGTACGAACCATGTACTGATTTACATCAAAGAATTAACTTTTACAAATACTTTTTTTTGTACAAAGTTTAATGAAACTGGGCCCTGGTTAACAGACAATGAAAAACAAAGGCATAAATTACAGATAAAATTTATTACATGAATGTTTACATATTTACAACATTTCGGATCTTATCCGAGACCTTCATCTTAAACATGATATTGAGACGCTACCTAAAAAATGTAGCAATGATCAACACACAAAATTTCCTATTTTTCAATTTTCTCAGACAGAAAATTCCAAAAATGTTACTAAAACCAGTAGTACTGGGATATCTTATCTGGTATTACCTTATCTTGCAACACAAAATGAACATTTTTTTAGCATTCTGACTATGTAACAGAAAATATACAAAATGATGTGCCTATCAATTTTTTGCCCCAGAGTAGGGGCGGTGGGCATGCACAGGACTTTTGACAGAGGACCATTTCCTGGCGGACGTGAATTTGACAGAATGGTTCTGAGTCACTGAAAATAGATTCTTGCTGAATTTTAGTTTCTGGCAAAGCATCTCCCACTCTGGGGATTTTGACTAATTGCCATTGCTCTAGAGTGGGGATTTTCAACTAAAAAAAACAAGTAACTGGTGTTGCATGCAACAAGAGTCCCCTACCGGAGAGGTGCATCATTTTTCTGTTACCATAGCAACCAGAATTTTGGTCTGAGAAAAAAACCAACGTGATGTGCAGAATCTCCATACTGCCATCTATTTATATACCAAGTTTCATAATATAATTTTAAGCGGTTTTTAAGTTATTGGGTGATCCAGATTTCCAGACGGACAGAAGGAAAACCTATAGTCGTCTCCGGTGTAAACACCAGTGGGGAAAAAAGGAAAAATTGACAAATTTCCCTGGGTCAGCCCACGGTACCCATCCTTGGGCCAATTATTCTTAGGCGAATAAGGCATAATATGAAGAGGTTCAATATGTGATTACACAATCCACCATTTATATTTTACCAAATATTAAAGTACATGACTAAGTTCATATAGATTCTTACTTTATCAAATAACATTATTAGTTGAAAAACAAAATACTTGGGTATTTTTACTAAAGAAACAAAAATGATGATATTTGTGGCAAACTTAGTATTTTAGAGTTACTAAGCATTATCCTTTAAAAGTTTGGTCGGTTGAATTAGAGCCAGATTAAGGTCTCCTCGCGTAAAAAACAGGGTAAATTAACTTACTAGAGTGACAACTGGTTTAACAGAAAATGTTGGACTGTCTAATCAGCATAACACTTTCCCTCATATAGACTCATTTTGACGCCCTCAATAGGTATCACATAAAGCCTGATCTGCAGAAAACCACAGTTAAACCTTACCAAATTTAATTATAAAATCCTCATTTCCAGACCTCTGAGGAGCAGCGAACAGCTTAAACCTGATCAGCCTGCGAGTTACTCGCAGGCTGATCTGGTTTTATGTTGTTCGCATAGGTCTATTCATGGTTTCCTCTATGAGGGAAAGGGATAATGATAAAACTTCACTTATTTCATGCCCAGGTAATCAAACTGAAATGTTCTACAGCAAAATACAGGTCTGGTTGGATTTTCAATACTTAGTGCTCAGTATTACTTAAAATTCTTAAATTCGGTAAAAACGTATTTCCCCATATATACCAATCATTCAAGCGCACACAAATTATTAATTTTATAACTAACAATATTGTTAAGAAATGAAATACTTGACATATTTATTAGCGAAAAAAAGAAATGTGAAATTCACCCCTAAGTATTTAAGTAAATATTATGGAACTCAAGCCAAGGGCATGCAATCCAATTTGAGAGCTATTTGGCAGACACAATGTCAGATATTTGAAATGTACGTTATTTACTCAAATCTATACATCGCAACAGATAATTTGACGTACGCCAGGTATAAAGACCTATGTCTTTAATAATGAATATTTACAAGTAATCAGGGTAAATATTTTAATACTAATGACCTGAAGTAGGCCAAATATCACGTTGACATCTTCTGATGATACGATGATGCCACCTCAGAAAATTTTAATCTAACAATGTCAGAAACAATAAAGCAACGGACAAACAGAAACGATTAGATGATAATGAAAATGATTCAAATTTAAGTGTTTGACCTAAAATTTTATAAAGTGCTTGACTTCAACTTAAAATAAGTGTTTGACCAAGTTTTTCGTGACATTTTCTAACTTGCCTTTTTGATTTTAAGCTAGACTGCATCCTCTACATCAACCCTAACAACATGGACTTGAATAAGACAGAAATATGGCCCCAGTCCCCTCAGGGGCCTTTATATCCACAGCACCTCACATCTGGGTCATCACACAATATTTACATCCTTAGAAATGAGTTTGCAATGTTCTGGGGTTTCTAATTATCTCAATTTCATATCCAAATACATGAACATATCTTGCAGGCTGATCTGGTTTTCTACACATTGGACTGATTATTATGTGTTGATGTGTTGATTTTCATGAAAAGAAATAGTCAAAATGGTTGGATGAAAAGTGTTCAAGGTTTCCACAACTTGAGAAGTCCATCTTCGCTGTAGGTGGCGAGTAGATTCTGATGCGGATGATGACAGGTCCCTATCACATCTTTCTCATGCACCTGAGGACAAGTAAAAGTTTCATTATAATTTAGACAGACTGAGTCGGCATCGAGGGTTGACCAAAAAAAGATTCAATCCAAGTCAGAGACTGGGAAAAGAGGGGGCCTTGTGCCATAGTCACATTTAGTCAGAAAATGCCACACTGAAATGTTCAAAGATGTCATTTTAACTGGGCTCTCTCTCTCTCTGCTTTGGAGGAACAGTGCCTCTACCTTTAGGAGGGGGATTTTTTTTGTTTTGTTTTCTCCTGTAGGGGGTATTTTAATCAATTCTTGCTGCACATTCATACCATAATTATACTGATAAAAATGTACAAAACAATTCCTGTCTTGTAGCTTTATTGGGTAAAACTGAAATACTGTGCTTTACCATTCTTGTTATACAAAATCATGAGCTCTTACATTTTCGACTGTAGAAGGAATTTTGCTTGAAATGGGAGAAAGAAAATTATTGGCTGGGGAAATTGTGCCCAATATTGGCACTAAAAATTGAGACCAAGAGCCCTGAAATGTCCTATGATCCCTAGAACTTTTTGGAATATCTGGTATGATCTGCACTAGGGGCAAGATATTTACTCAGTAACTGGAGATATCACAGCTTTATGAAGAAAACTGTTGTGTAAAATGGGGACTTCAACACTTGGCAATTAAGCTGTACTAAAAAAACATTGTTGAACATAAGCTAACATTCATGGATAAACAAGAGCTCTGCAAAGCGTGGTAATATATGCCCAAAGTTAATTGTAATGTGAAGAAGCCTTGTATGATATATGGTACAATGCTGATGTCTACCATGGGCTGAATTATTTTCTTTTATCATATTCACAAAATGCTGACATGAGAAAAACACTTGTTTGACTCTGACGTTGTTTGCTGATATATCTCCAATACTTTTAAAAGTTTCAGATCATAGAATGCAAAATCGCGCTTTCTTGCACATCTACATATAAAGGCAAGTATTGTTGGTAAGTTTGAACCAAATCCTTCCAGTGGTGGAGGAGGAGTTGCGTTCACAAGGTTCTGCTAATGGACAGATGGATAGACGACTGAGGGTATTACAGAATACGACCCTTCGGGCACATAAAATGGGGGCACAATGCTTGAACTTTATAAAGGTGATAAGACTTTCTTCTAGTGCAAATGTGTGCAAAGTTTTATTGAACTTTTTTGTAAAATGGGAACAGACAGCAAGATTCATATTAAGTCCCCTTTTCACTTTGTTATCTCCCCTACCCACACTCAGTGATAAATCAAAGTAACCTCCCCTGTCCCTCCTACACTCACAGCATTTCAGAGTAACCTCCTCTGCCCACACTCAACAGTATACTATAAAATCATTAATTTTCACTGACATTAAATTTTGTTGATTATGTACTTAAGGAAATTATGTGGATACATAATTATTTGTGGATCTATGTTCTAGAAAACGTGAGGTCTATGTAAGAGACATGTTTTCATGTGGATTAATATTCGTGGCTAAAGCCCTCCACGAAATCAACAAAAATTAATGTCCCACGAAAATTAATGACTTCTCAGTATCAGAGTCACCTACCCTACCCACACTCAAGGACATATCAGAGTGACCTCCCCTACCCACACTCAAGGACATATCAGAGTGACCTCCCCTACCCACACTCAAGGACATATCAGATCGACCTCCCCTACCCCTACTCACCGTCAATGTCCTCTCCAGCTTGCCTGTTGAGATACTGAAGCAGTAGAGCACCATGTCCTCCCCGGCGCAGTAGATCCACTCCCCGCGGGGCGATATTGTACAGCACACAAAGTCTCCGCCCTCACGCTTACCGCTGGAGAAACTACGCACAATCTGAAACGCAAACATCAACATTAAATAGTACATTGTAAAGTCATATTATTCGGATTGTTCGCTGGTTGGCTCTTCACTGACTAGGTTTGACGTCTGATTGTCCACTATAATTCTTCTTTATGCAACCATCATCATCATCATCATCATCATCATAATCATAAATGTTCTCCACCTTATCAATATATCCTTTCTATAATATTGAGGTACTGTACCAGCCCTAACATATATTTGCCACTTTCAGAGTTTACATCCCACAGACACATATCATAAGCATTTGGTTTTAGTCAGAGTGTATCTTATTTTTTTTCCTATTTGCGTATAAAAAGAAATCTCGAGATATTATCAAAAACATAACTGGTGGACAAAATTATGAAAAAAATCATTCCCTTCTAATATCAACATTTGACAGTCATGGGTATCAGTGGTAAACACACACCAAAAAGTTTTTCCATGATATAACTGACTTGAATATCAAATTAGGTCCTCGAAGACCAATGGACCAATTTCTGAAGAGGAACTTTTATTCATAAGTTTTCCGTTACCATAACAACCAGAATTTTGGTCCGAGAAAGAAAAAACAAAACAAAAAAAGTGACGTGCAGAATCTCCTTACTTCCATCTATTCATAATATTATCTTTAATGGTTTTTAAGTTATCACCAGATCCATATTTCCATAATAAATCACTCACCTGTCCTTGCATGTTGATGATGACCACAGTGTTGCTACGGTTACACACCACAAATTGTTCAGCATTCCTGGGCAGCGGGTGTATACTGTTCACTGTAATGTCTGTCCCAGTCTGTCCTCCAAAGGATTTGAAGGTCGACTGACACTCTTGCGTTTTGAAGTTCCAAACTTTGATTGTTCCGTCAGAACTTGCACTGTGACAAAAAATCGGCATGCACTAAAGTTATGATAATTTTGAAATTTTACTGTATTCGTCATACAGGCTCAGTATTCAGGGCCTTTTTACCCTTTTTTACAGTAGCCTGTTACGGGCTACTTCCCCAAGCCAAGTAATCACCTTTTTTCTCCAAAATATATTTCAAATTCCCCTTTCTCAGTATAAATCCCCATCAAATTGGGGGAGGAGGACTCTGCTTTTGGAAAGACCTAGTGAACTATATTTCCAAAGCTAATTTAGCCTTATTTACTTTGCTGTATTGACTTGTTACAACATTGAGATCGGTTTCCAGTGTGCAGAGACTGATTCATTATAATAAACATGGTAGAAAGTCATGCCCCCTGGCAGCCATGTTTTTTAACGGATCAAAATAATTTGAACAATCTTGGTAGAGAAAGACCTAAGGAACATCTGTGCCAAATAACTTTGAAATCCAGCCAGTACCTTTGGCCAAGAAGATTTTTCAAATTTGTAATATATTTATATAAGGGAAACGGGCTGCATCCCATGGTGGCCATGTTTTTCAACAAATCAAAATAATTTGAATCTTGGTAGAGAGTGACTTAAGGAACATCTGTGCCAAATAACTTTGAAATCCAGCAGTACTTTTGGAAGAGAAGATTTTTCAAATTTGTATTATATACATATAAGGAAAACTGACTCCGCCCCCTGGCAGCCATGTTTTTTAACAAATCAAAATGATTTTAACAATCTTGGTAGAGAGTGACCCAAGGAACATCTGTTCTAAATGGCTTTAAAATTTTTCCAGTAGTTTTGGAGGAGAAGATTTTCAAAATTTTCATATGTTTTTTCTTTCTGTTGCCATAGCAACCAGAGTTCTGCATGAAATCAAATTCTTTGAACAACTATGGAAGGGCTTCACCCAAGGAATATTCCTGTGAAGTTTCTTTAAAATTGGCCCAGTGGTTTAGGAGGAGATGTCGTTTTAAGTTAAATGATGACGATGGACGATGGGCATCAGACACCGGACATTCATTGGTCACAATAGCTCACCTTGAGCACATTGTGCTCAGGTGAGCTGAGAAAAAAATGCCTACCTACCTACCCAACCCTCAGGGGTCAGAGCACTACAAACAAACAATTTTTATATAATGACCTGTTCATGACCTACGCAGATGCCAAATACTGGCCCTGCATGTGAAGCAGGGAAAATAACTAAACGTACAATCAGACAAGGGTACCTGATCACATGATGTCCGTCCTGTGTGAACACTGCATCATTAACAAAAGACGAATGACCTGTGAACTCCTTCAATGTTTTCCCTGACTTGAGACCATGTACTCTGAAATACAAGCAGAAAAAAATGATTTCTACCATGCATCTTACCAGCTTTCAATTCATTTTTTTTTTTGCCAATTCAGTGTTTTATTATACAAAAGGCCTTCGGCCATTATACATGATACATGTCAAAACAACACAAACAAAAGCTTAAATGCAAAGATACACCTGAGGTGTGACAAATGGATGAACAAAAAAGACGGAAACACAGCCTGAAAATCTATATACCCCACGATGCAATTACAGTGGCATAAAAATGAAAAAGGAAAGAAAAAAAGCAAACATAAACAAGAGGGCCATGATGGCCCTGAATCGCTCACCTGAGTACCATTGCTTCAACTGATGTCAAGGTTTTTAAACAGACAAGGATTCTGATATAACTCAATCTAAAACATTTTACCCCTGACAATACTACACACCAAATATCTAAGCAATGGGCCATATGGTTTCAGAGAAGACTTGGGCGCAGGGTCATTTATCACCGTAGGGCCAAGACTTTGAAAATCTTTGTAATGAACCATTAGATGCTACTACATACCAAAAATCTTAGCTCTAGGCCTTATTGATTCATAGAAGAAGATTTTTTAAGATTTTCCTATATAACTCTGTGTAAAACAAGTGACCCCTGGTGGGGGGTCATTTATCACCATAGGGCTATGATTTGTACAATCTTGGTAGTGGCCCATAAGATGATGCTTCATACCAAGTATCTAAGCTCTAGGCCTTATGCATTCATGGAAGAAGATTTTTTAAGATTTTCCTATGTAACTCTGTGTAAAACAAGTGACCCCTGGTGCGGGGTCATTTATCACCATAGGGCTATGATTTGTACAATCTTGGTAGTGGCCCATAAGATGATGCTTCATACCAAATATCTAAGCTCTAGGCCTTATGCATTCATGGAAGAAGATTTTTTAAGATTTTCCTATATAACTCTATGTAAAACAAGTGACCCCTGGTGCGGGGTCATTTATCACCATAGGGCTATGATTTGTACAATTTTGGTAGTGGCCCATAAGATGATGCTTCATACCAAATATCTAAAGCTAGGCCTTGTGGATTCGGGAAGAAGATTTTTTCAAGTTTTTCCTATATTAGCCTATGTAAAACAAGTGACCCCTGGTGCGGGGTCATTTATCACCATAGGGCTATGATTTGTACAATCTTGGTAGTGGCCCATAAGATGATGCTACATACCAAAAATCTAAAGGCTAGGCCTTGTGGTTTCGGAGAAGAAGATTTTTTCAAGTTTTTCCTATATTAGCCTATGTGAAATCAAGTGACCCCTGGGGCGGGGCCAATTTTGACCCCAGGGTCATAATTTGTACAATCCTGGTAGACAGTCATAAGATCATGCTACATACCAACAAGAGGGCCAAGATGGCCCTGTGTCGCTCACCTGAGTAAGATGGCTGTGTTAGGCATAATGACAAAAAATCTGGCATCTAAAAGTGTTTTTCTAACATTTGACTAAGTGACCTACATACAGACCGTAATCCGTTCAAGTACACCAAATCTGCGTTCCGTTTGCGTTTGAACATCGTTTCATTTGCGTTTGCAAATCGTTTCATTTGCGTTTATCGTTTACGTTTCTAAACGATAAACGCTGGATATAAACGCTGAATGCATCTATAAACGATTACAAACGCATTTGCATTTCAACTTCGTTTATTTTCGAACCGTTCTCCGTTTGCGTTCACCGTTTGCGTTCACCGTTTGCATCGTTTTTCGTTTACCGTTTACACAAACGCATCATCTCTGACACTGCTTTCTGCACGTATCGGACCCAAACCATTTCGGAACCTAGACTAATGTGACCCTAGTGAAATCGTACCCCTGGACCTATCTGTCTATACATTCTAAACGCTGGAAGTAACTTAAACAATTAAGTCACAAAAAAAGTATTAGTGGCTATAATTTGAATTATTAAAATCAAATTTATTTTTCTAATTTGTTAGAGGGAAATCGGTGAAGTGTAAGAAAAACATTCTGGAAATAATTTTACGAAAAATCTGTGAAGTTGTTGCAACCTCTAGAAAGACAAAACAATGGCGGGTACTAGCAGGCAGTATAGGTCTTTGGGATTACTTAGCCATTTCCGAGTATCCTGCTTGCCGAGATTCTTTAAATTAAAACCTGTTGTCGGTATTTTTTGTAATAGTTCATCCTGCGTAAGTGATGTTGACAAATAAATGTCATCGGTTGAAAGTAGTCTTGAACGGTTATTATATTTTTTTTGAATTCACATTGCGACAAAATCGAGAGAAAAAACGTAACACAGTCAAGGTAAAATTGACAATCATCATAATACGTCATCCACTAAAGGCATGTTTTTTATTGGCTATTGCAAATAAACTAGGCGAATGATTGGACAATCGGTTCTATGTCATTGTGTGTGATAAGTTCCAGACTGTAAACAAATTTGATTACACGCTGTCATATCAGTTTACACAACAGGTGCCATAAACGGCACGCGTAGGGTTCAGCGATTTTCCAAAGTTACAGTGCGATATAAAATCTTTTTCCCCCTCCACAAAAATAAAAATGGAACTAGCGTGCGATCTTAATACAATACAATTTCATTAACGTAGTGCACAAAGTGTGTACGTGACAATTGGCATGTACAAAATGAGGACCTATATAACCTGCTAACTAATCAAGCGAGAAAAACTGAAGTATTAATTTTATTACATATTAATATTAGATAGACCAACAAAAGATTCAAATCACTTTCAGACATCAAATTAAAATTAAAATTTTCAACAATAAAGCTAAGACAAAGACGTAATAAGTACGTCTAAGAACATGAGAAGATGAAAAGAAATATTGCCGACGTTTGGGGAATATCGCAACTTCTTGGCAATTTTGATAAAGGAAAAACGCCAAGTCATCCGTAATCCAACCTACAGTGCATAAAGGTCATCGTTGATCGGGGAAGCTGTGGGGGCTGTTATTATTGCCGATAAGATAGTGTATGAAGGCATGTCGCTATGGAATTATGACATGTCGGCGAGATTAAGGCATGTCGGCAATATGCCTTCGCGTTTGAAGGCATGTCGGGCCCGACATGCGTTATTGGCCTGGCGGAAACCCTGTTAGATAAAATACACTGCAATCTTTTACAACCATAATATAAACTAAACTAAGACTTATATATATTGGAAGTCACGATAAAAACATCGTATGCATATAACCATAACAATACCGGGTGACCCTTCTTAACGCTTGCTTTTTTTACGTGCAATAACACGGAAAAAATACGCTTCATGTGATATTATTGGTAATCTGAATACAACAAATGCTTTGGCCATTTACAGCATCATTTATTAAATATGACTAAGACATATAGAAGGTTGCACGAGTTTGTCGTGCTTATATACTGCAGCTATTAAAACTGCCTACTCGGCTGAATAAAATTATTGAACCAGACTTCAGAAAGCCGTTAGTAACATAACTGAATGTTAATTTGCATCTCGTGTATGCATCGTACTAAATATTTATACAGTCTTCGTAACTACTGTAACTTGTGGTAAACTAGAATTCACCTTTTTGCCTAATGTTTATTAGTTCAAAGAAATTCTGTCACGAATGGTTACTTTGATAGGCTATATTATAATTTGCTTAATTCAATATTCAAAACTAGTTCATCTAAATAAAGTTTTTTCTTCGCTGTTTTTATTTACTCATTATTCTGTGTTATTTTTGTTTCCTTATGAAACATAACAGCAACTACTTCAATTGTGTCGTATGCAGATATTTCTAAAGATCTACATTTGTACGGTGATGGATATTTTGATGACATTATATCTGCTGACACAATTCAATATTCAGTAGTTATCAAAACACATAACGATCCATAGGACAACACAGGAAATGATTGCATAATGTTACATAACATAGTGCACCCTACTGTGGTGTCACAGTATGCCATCTTTGTTTTTTGTCACCATTCGCCAATCAAGACACACAGCAGCCGGACGAACCCCCTCCCCCCCATGAACCGGATATGAGCGAGGCAATTTAATTATTTTACAGGGTAGACATAATGCATCCCATGATGTTTTACAATAGGACAAAACACCCCCATGTATATATACTTTTTCTTAATGAAAACATATTTTACACTGCTTTTTTTAAAGATGGAATTCCTTATAATACCAAATTTGACAAGGTAAGACACCCCTGAGGTGCTGTTTGTACATATTGTACGACAGGTTATTAAATCAAAATAGTTGTATAAGGATTTGTTTGTGATTTTGGTGAAATTTCTAGAAGGAAATTTTTGATCAATACAAGATATTAAAACGTAAATAAAAAACACTTTAAAGCATGATAAGTTTTTAGCATGTCACTTTTTAGCAAGACTGATAACATTTGTTTTAAATTGTCCAATGTATGCAGATACATGGTACACGTAGACACTTTATTTCAAGGTATTATGGTAAATGTATAGCTTTACTGCAAACAGATAACAAACCACTGGGATTTTGTTTAAAAAACATTAAATCAAGAGGAATTGTATTCTTTAATTTAGAAAGTTATTCTGATAGGCAGTTCATTAGTTAAATTTTTCTTCTTCGTTTTGTAGGCATGTACGTTTATCAATGTAATCAACTACCAAGACATTGTAAAACAATTTAGGTCTACTATATATCAATAGTCATCTTCACATGAGCATTTCTTTTTTATATAACAGGTGTTTATCCCGGTGTTTATAACTGAAATTTGTCCGACTCGTATAAATAATGGGGTGGCAGATATTCACGTCATAAACATATTGCATTGTGTCACTTGTGTGTAACAATATATTTAGACTTAAATGATACAATTTTCCGTTGTTGAAATTTATCGAGAACGTATTTAGAGAAAAAAAAAACAACAACATGATTAATGGATAAAAAAAAAATAATAAAATATTACAACAACCACGTGTAACAAACAAGCTCTCTTAATTTATCGGCTAATATTGTACATGTAGTCAATTTGGGGAATCTTCGGCAATTTCATACATACAAGCTGCCGGATGTTGTCATAATGACTAATCAGCCTATCACACTAACTTAGACAATTATCTTCTCAAAGTGTCACAATACCCGTTCGCCAATACACTGACTGGTCTAGTCGCCGTTAATAAACGCTTATACAAACACGTGAATAGAGAACCAATTCTAGGCCGCTTTTATGTTTATTACATAAACAAAAATAAATCTTATGACGGGGGAAAGAAAAAATCCCTTTTTACTTTATTGTAAACATTTAAAACATTTTTTTACAATTGTATCACTCATTTATTTAACAAAAAAAAAAATGCTTTTGGCATAAATGAATGCACTATTGATGTGTTTTTTTTTTTCGTTAAAATATAATTGCACTGTCAACATAACCACGATAAAGTTAGAGAATATCCGAATACCTCAGCGTTTAATGCAAACGTTTTGATACCGTTTATCGTTTGCGTTTATCGTTTGCGTTTATCGTTTTGTATAGTTCGTTTGCGTTTGTGAATCGTTCGGCCGTGAAACGTTCGATCGTTTACGTTTTCGTTTAACGTTTCGTTTGCGTTCCGTTCGTGTTTCGTTTGCGTTTGAATAGCGTTTCGTTTACGTTCGTTTGGTGTACTTGAACGGATTACGGTCTGTATTGATCCTACCTGAATTTGCACTCAACTGGGAATTCATGCAGTCATCATTCATATTAAGTTTAATGAAGACTGGGACAAAAATGTTGGCCTCTAGAGTGTTCACAAAGTTTTTCTTAGATTTGACCTGGTGACCTAGTTTTTGACCTCATGTGACTCATTTTCAAACTCATCCAATATATCAATTAGACAAACATCCTGACCAAATCTATTGAAGATTGGGCTAAAACTGTGGCCTCTAGAGAGTTCACAAGGTTTTTCTAGATTTGACCTGGTGACCTAGTTTTTGATCCCACATGACCCAATTTCAAACTCATGCAAGATATCATGTAGACAAACATCCTGACCAAAATTTATGAAGATTAGGCCAAAACTGTGGCCTGTAGGGTGTTCACAAGGTTTTTCTAAGATTTGACCTGGTGACCTAGTTTTTGACCCCACATTACCCATTTTCGAACTCATCCAAGATATCATGTAGACAAACACCCTGGCCATTTTTCATGAAGATTGGGCTAAAACTGTGGCCTCTAGAGTGTTCGCATGGTTTTTCTAAGATTTTCCCTGGTGACCTAGTTTTTGACCCCACATGACCCAATTTTGAACTCATCCGAGATATCATGTAGACAAACATCCTGACCAAGTTTCATGAGGATTGGGCCAAAACTGTGGCCTCTAGAGTGTTCACAAGGTTTTTCTAAGATTTGACCTGGTGACCTAGTTTTTGACCCCACATGACCCAATTTCGAACTCATCTGAGATATCATGTAGACAAACATCCTGACTAAGTTTCGTGAACATTGGGCCATAACTGTGGCCTGTATAGTGTTCACAAGGTTTTTCTAAGATTTGACCTGGTGACCTAGTTTTTGACCCCACATGACCCAATTTTGAACTCATCCGAGATATCATGTAGACAAACATCCTGACCAAGTTTCATGAGGATTGGGCCAAAACTGTGGCCTCTAGAGTGTTCACAAGGTTTTTCTAAGATTTGACCTGGTGACCTAGTTTTTGACCCCACATGACCCAATTTCGAACTCATCTGAGATATCATGTAGACAAACATCCTGACTAAGTTTCATGAAGATTGGGCCAAATTTGTGGCCTGTAGAGTGTTCACAAGGTTTTTCTAAGATTTGACCTAGTGACCTATTTTTGACCCCACATGACCCAATTCGAACTCATCCGAGATATCATGTAGACAAACATCCTGAAATTTGATGAAGATTGGGCCAAATTTGTGGCCTCTAGAGTGTTCACAAGGTTTTTCAAGGATTTGACCTAGTGACCTACTTTTTGACCCCACATGACCCAATTTCGAACTCATCCGAGATATCATGTAGACAAACATCCTGATTAAGTTTGATGAAGATTGGGCCAAATTTGTGGCCTCTAGAGTGTTCACAAGGTTTTTCTAAGATTTGACCTAGTGCCTTTTTCCCCCCCAATTTAACCGCAAGTTTCATGAAGATTGGGCCAAAACTGTGGCCTCTAGAGTGTTCACAAGCAATTGTTGACGACGGACGACGGACGACGCACGACGGACAAAAGGCGATCACAAAAGCTCACCCGAGCACAAGTGCTCAGGTGAGCTAAAAATCAAAAGGCTAGGCCTTGTGGTTTCAGAGAAGAAGATTTTTTAAATTTTCATTTTTAAAATCTATTTTTAGCTCCTGTGACCTAATTATGCGATGGACCAGAACCATTTATACAACTTTAGTAGAGCTTCATCCAAGGAACATTCCTGCAAAATATTTTTCAAATTGGCCAAGCCGTTTAGGAGGAGATGTTGTTTGAAGCAATTGTTGACGCCGGACGCACGGACGGACGCACGGACGCACGGACGACGGACGCCGGACAAAAGGCGATCAGAAAAGCTCACCTTGAGCACGTTGTGCTCATGTGAGCTAAAAACAGTAGATTTACACTAGAGAGGCATTACCTGATGGACTGGTCAAACGATGCACTCAGCAACTGACCGTTGTCCTTTGAGAAGCTGATACAGGTCACTCCCTTGGCATGGGCACGGTCAAACTTCCGCAGGCACTGACCAGTCAAAATCTTCCACACCTGTAAACAGGCACAAATCCTTCATGCTAACTTTATAAAGACATTTCCCATTTTTACAGTGAAAATTTAAGCCCTTCATGGCTTCTTCAACTGTTCAAAGGCAGTATCAAAAACCTGTCTTCTTTCGTGTGTTCTCAAAAAGTAAATTCCATTCTTAAATACATATTAAAAACTCAAAGTATGGCCAGTATTTGAGTTTAATGTTGAGTTTAAGTCTCATACTTGAGTAAAATGACAATCCTATCTTTAACTGTAGAAGATGAGATGTTATCATTTTCATGAATGCTTCCTGCATGTCTATTTAAAAGTAACATCTTGTTGATTGAGCCAGATCATAACAATAAATAACGTCAAATAAATCAATATGACATTGTATTCTTCAGGAATTTTTAAAGAAACATGGGGAGAAAAAAAAAGAGTCACGAGAAATGTGTTAAAAAATGTAAAATATAAAGAACATTTGTTGATTTCATTGTGAGATATCATATTTTCTTGCATTTGTTCTTGATGAAAATTAATAAACTGAACTTGGAATGGTTTAAGAAAAAAGGATTTTTCTTTGCCATGCAGAATGTGTACCACAGTATTTTATGAGCAACCAGAGGAGACCCTGATCAGACAGCTCCTGGACAGATTCTGTTAGCCAGTGCATGAAAATGTGTCTAAAAGAAGTAAAGGGTTTATCTGACCATCCAGTGAGACCAAATATTCAACATGAATAGCTTTCAAAACAGTGAGACAGGGCAGGATACCAGACAGAAGTACAAGATAAATGCATAGTGATTTTTGTACCTCTTCATCCTGCATCCTGGATGCAATGTTTTCACTGTGGATGCAATGTTTTCATTTCAGTGCATCCACTGGATGCATAAAATATATGAAAACTGCTATCAAAATTAAAGCAGGATGCATAAAATATATGAAAACTGCTATCAAAATTAAAGCAGGATGCATACTTCCCATTTTTCATACTTCATAATTTTTTAACCTAGCGATCATTGGAATTTTTAAAAAATCACTGCATGATAGTTTCCGTGATGTCAAAGGCACTGATAACACACTTTTTCGCAGCCATCTTGAGAGGTTTAAGTTTATGCAGCCAAAAAAGTTCAGAATACTTGATGATTTTTAAAATCATCGCTGTGCTTTTATTTTTCAGTCTATCTTATTAAAATTTATGTCAAATTGAGCAGCTTTAATTAATCATTTTTAATATAAAAATATTATTTTGATGAATGTTTTGATAAAAACTTTATAACCAAAAAAGTTACACTGTTTATTTTGTGAAAGGATGAACCCATACTTTTTTGTTTCTTTACTGTGCATTTATTTTTTTGTGCTTATATACACACAAGAAATATTTTATCATAAAAATATGAATTTCAAGAGCTTTTTAATGATGTATACATACTGATTTTTGGAGCAGAAATAATGAAATTATAAGAAAATGAAATTATAAGAAAATGAAATTTCTGCTTCTATAAAAATCCCTTCAAATTGCCTTTCAAGATGGCTGCCAAGAGCAGGGATATTTACTGATCCTGGAACTATGCATAGAGAAAGAGAGAGAGAGGGGAAGAAAGACAGACAGATAGTGAATAGCACACAGAGAAAGAGAGGAGAGATGGAGAGAAAAGACAGAGAGAGATAGGATTATATCCAAGTGTGATTTTACCTTAATCTTTCCATCCTGAGACCCTGTGGCCAACATTTCCGAGTCTCGACTGAATGACATGCACAGCACGGCATCGTCCATCAACATAAAATTGTCCTGTTGGTAAAACAAGAGACACAAGATAACACTCTTTTCCAATTTTAAGCAGAGAATACACAAGTCCTGCCTTACCCATTCATGGATAGGTCAATTGTCAAATTCCCATGGGCGATAGATAGATCATCTATACACCATGGGATATTACGGATGAATTTATTTGTTTTAGGGTGAGTCAAATTTGGCCATTTCATTGGTCGCATCACATTTTTAAAACCTATCATAAAGGCCTTTTCATACAGGATGCAGTCATTTTTATTTTTGTATTGTTAACAGGACTTTCAAGCCTCCATGCCGAAGAATGTTGCATTTATATATCACGTTTTCATTGGTCATTAATTTAATCAATAACTACTGTATTACAACGGTTTGCTTGCATTTTTCCTCACATCGAGATATCATGACTTGTAGTGAGATGGAGAAAGTCGACATGGGTTCAGGTCAACTGCAAAACATGTTTTATTTGTGTAAACCAGGTCAACCCTTGACTATCATAATACCATAGGTAACCTGTGAGCCATTTGAAAGAAAGGTCCATCACCCCTGGAACTCAAGAATATCTGAGACATGAAAGAGTTTTATCGGATTTCATTTTGCGTAATAGATTTTTTAGTATGTATGTGCTTGAAGAAATTTGTTCAAAATATGAGAGACTCTTTCACAACGTAGCAATGCTCATAGTACTGGTCCAACCCAGGGACCATGTGAGACTTAGTATAGACTATGTTTTACCATTGCCAGAGGCCTTTATGCATATTACATACACCTGCTTGACTTAAAATTTGAGAACTCGGCTCTAAATCAAACAAGTGCTGTCCCTAAGATAGCCTATTTGATTATTCAGCTGTTTAATAGATGAGCAGTATTAAACAAAATTTCTAGGTCCAAAGAACGCAATAATTTGAAGTATACTGCATGCAAAACTAAGATGTATGCATCTTAGCAATACTTAAACCAAACTTAGTTTCACACAAAACCTTAACCAAAATTTCTGAATTCAAAAGGGTCATAAAAATGATAATTTATATTGAATTCAACCAAGCGTTGATTGTCTGATGCCCCTGAAGCTTTAACCCTTTCCCTCATATAGACTCATTTTGACGCACTCAATAGGTATCACATAAAGCCTGATCTGCAGAAAACCACGGTTAAACCTTACCAAATCTAATTATAAAATCCTCATTTCCAGACCACTGAGGAGCAGCGAACAGCATAAAACCTGATTAGCCTGTGAGTTACTCACAGGCTGATCTGGTTTTATGTTGTTCACATAGGTCTTTTCATGGTTTCCTCTATGAGGGAAAGGGTTAAGTCAAAGACATCACTAAATGCTGAGATTTAATCATGATAGTATATTGCAAGCAAAGTTCAACCTACATTTCTAAGTCCAAAAAAGGGCCATAAATTGTATTAAATTTTGTCAAAAGTTGCCTAACTTACTTCTGAAGACCTTGGTGAAGTATTACATGGTTCAGTTCAAAATTTAAGGGTTTTTTAAGGGTTTTTCAGGGTTTTTCTAAGGCCTTAAAATTCAAAATTAAGGACTTACATAAACTTCAACTTATGCTTTAGACTTTAAGACATAACAGGGACAATCCTCGATTTCTTGACAACCTGATAAGCACTTTTTATGATCAATATTGAAACTTAAATTTCAAGAGCTTTTCAAGACCTTTCAGCTAATTTTAAGGGTTTTTTCAAGGGTTTATCAGGCAAAATATGATTTTCAAGGATTTTTCAAGACAGACATCAAATTCAAGACTTTTCAAGGACTGTACAAACCATGTATTAGATTAATAAGCATAGCTGAACAGTTCATGATATAGTAAATTACATGCAAAACTTAACCAAGGCGCAACGCTGACATCACTGCTGACGTCAGGGTGAGTAGAATAGCTTGACATACTTCATAAAGTCAAGCTAAAAATAATATTGAAATCTAAGAACAACTGCTAGGAAAAAAGAAATAAACAACTGGAAAAAAATTACGACCAAATCACATTTAAGAATTTACCTGAGCCTGGTAGCGCAAGTCTTTCCTAATCTTTCCGGTTGTAAAGTTCCAGACCTCAACAAATCCGTCCACCGAGCCGGTCACCAGGTACTGTCCGTCCGGAGAGAACCTGGCACACTCAATATGTGCCTTTTGTCCGAACTGTCAAACACATGAGATTTATTACAGCCAGATAAATAATACATGTACCTTATAAATAACACGACGGTGATTTTCGGTATGGACTATTCAGACATGCACGCAGGCAAACTTCAGCAAATTTTTAATCAGAGTAAACATTATTTTGACGTTTTCAGCCAATGACTTCATTATAATGACGTTCTACTGTAAACTGAAACAAGCGTGTTCTCCTGAACACACTGCTGAAGCATGACAGAAAACGTGTCAAGGCAATCACTACTGCTCAACAAGGGCAACTCAGCTGGACATGTATTAACCCTTTCCCTCATTACTCATTTTGACGCACTCAATAGGTACCACATAAAGCCTGATCTGCAGAAAACCAAAGTTAAACCTTACCAAATTTAATAAAAGTCCTCATTTCCAGACCACTGAGGAGCAGCGAACAGCATAAAACCTGATCAGCCTGCGAGTTACTCACAGGCTGATCTGGTTTTATGTTGTTCACATAGGTCTTTTCATGGTTTCCTCTATGAGGGAAAGGGTTAATTACTCTTTAGCCAGACAGGTAATATATTCCATGATCCCATGATTTCTCTCTGTCACGTAATATTACCCATCGAATCCATTATTTCATTCTCCATTGGATTTTATCTACCGTGTTGTCAAAACATCCAAATTACGGCACGTGCGACCTTCACCCGTGCCAGAAACAGGTGTGGTAAAAAAGAAATTCCAATCTGAAGTTTTTTTTACAGACAATTGCTCCCATTATTGAGGTCAAAAGACGACTAATTTTATAATTAATCCAATTTTAGTGGTCTTTTTACACAATTTTGAGTTGCTTGCTGTAAGGAGTTGGGCAACCATTGGATTATATAAACAACAAGCCTTACATTTGAATGATGCCTTAAACCATGGGGGGGGGGGGGGGAGTCAAGAGTCAAGGTCATTTGAAGGTCAAGGTCACCTGAGGGGTAGAGCTGATCAAAGTGCATGCATTTGTAAAGTTTGGAGCTTATAAATGGAAGAACTTCTGTGTTACGGTCAAGGTAAAATTTTTGTAACAAACAGGCAGACAGACCAAAAACAATATACCCCCCCACCCCCCCGATCTATCAATGAGGTGGCATAAAAATTTGTGCCTGACAAAAAGTGCCCGTAATATAAAGTTGGTCACCAAAACTGAGTCAAGTCGCAGGGTGAGGTTACTGTATACATGTATTTATACATGTACAATTTGGTAAAACTGACTGGCATTCCTACATTTTTATATGTGCTTGAATGTCAGTCAGTGGCCAATGGAATTTGAGCCAGTTCCCAACCATATGATGCACAGTTCTGTACCTTGATAGTTTTGTTGAGCTGTGTGGGATATTTCTCCTCCTCTTGTTCCTTCACGGCAGCCTTGCCTCTAAACACGTCAATAGTGGTACCTGTGGTAAAATACCATGTCTGTTATACAGAGGTGAAACTTACTTACTAGGGCTATCACTAACAGTGATTTGTACACCCGCATCCCATCTTGTCTCCATGTAGTAGAGGTATAAAATGTCACTTGTACTATGTTGCCATAGAGCACAGGCACTAGAACCACATACACTCGTCCCTGCTTTTTCTTCTATATTTTGTATATTGAAACACAGCAAGGAACAGAATCCGACATCGCTTGATTACGGAGGTTGTAACTTTGCACAAATTTATTCTACCATTGACTTGTATGCGTGGTCTGATATTCAACTAGTGCAAAGTTCAACGTCTGTAACCATTCTGTTCTTTACAATGTTTCAATACATGAAATGTAGGAGAAAAAATAGGAACGAGGGTATGCAGTTCTAGTGCCAGTGTCATAGAGCACTCTTAGAAAGTCCCACAGACGTTCATGCTCCAGGAATCTGAGAACAGATTCTTGAAAGGAGAGAGGTATAAAATAGCACTTGTGATATCTTGCCAATGAGCTAGCTTTTTGGGTAGTGGTGGAGTGTCCGATTTTCATACCAAAGGTCCTGAGTTCAAATCCAGCTCGCTGCAGTAGGATTTTATTTGGTTACATTCATGTGATGTAGATGAAGGATGCCACAAGTGTGTTTTGTATATAGCCCCACTTATGTTAAGAATGTATGTATACGTTTACTGCTTGTGGTGAAAGATTATATTGTATTTTATTGTGGGTGTAAAAAATATATATTTTCATATAAAGGGTGAGTGAATTGAAATACGATTTAAAAAAAACAAAAAATTTAAATAAAATATTCTAGATTCATTCCATTTTAAACATTTCCTCCTAAATTAGTATAGAAATTAGTTATATTTTTCTTTATCTTTTGTCGGTTTTTATTTTTTTTGATTTTTATACATTATTGCTAGACAATACGTTTGCGTTAAAAGTTATTTGGTTTTTATAATTTCAAAGAGGCATTCTCCAGGTGTCTTACATAGTTTTTCCATTCATAACGTATCAGTTGTTAAACACCACAATCATGCCCCAATTGAGAAGGATTTATTAACTAATGTCACTTTCTGTACAATCAAAAAGGAAAATTAAACAAGCTTTGATAATAAGTGTTATTGCCACAGTCAAGGAGTCCTTTTAATTCACAAATAACCACCATTTGTGGTTTAGACATTCTAACCAACTAAACCCAAAAAATCAATTTTTATTCATGCTTTCAGTACCAATGTAAATATATCTGGGGTGTTTTGCATAAACCCTGAAGGGAATGTGAAAATTTAATTAAACCCGGGGTATAGTACTTACTGTGTTCCATTCAATCCATGCAACAAAAGTGCAGTGAACGGAGGGTGACTTTAACATTACCTCCATCTGACAAAGCAGCTTAATATGATGCGCTCGACCACGTTTTTACCTTACCACTGATCTCATCAGCTATCATAAAATTAAAATAAAAGTGATACATCCCGAAGTGAATTTAAATTTAGAGTATTGACTTATTTAATGTTGCACTGAAGTTAAGAAGTACAATTTACCACCATATTCAAGCACTAATCTGCTCTGCTGTTCCAGGTTTGGTACAAGTAATTGAATGAAAATGGTACATAAAAAATAGATTGCCCTATTTGGGATTCTCAAATATAACCTGCTGAGTTAAAAATTCCCAAGTATAAAAAAGCTATGCTACAAACCTGCATCCCAAGATATTAATGATATTCAGATATTTATACGTATTTATAAAAGTGCAATTATACTAATGTGATATATACGGATTAGAATAAAAATGAATGATAAAAAATGACAATCTGCATTTTCTCATTTTCCTATGACCTTTGTTAACCCTTTCACTGTCTACAGAACAGATGAACCCACCCTACACATGAGACAACATGAGACAGCACAGTTGCCAATAAGACGGGTTCACCCATTTTGGGGGGTTTCATATGAGGATATCTCCATGACAGGTAAATCCGTCCTGTTTGCAAGTATGCCGTTAAATGTGTATGACCGGTTAACCCGTCCTGTTGGCAGCAAAAGGGAAGAAGCCACATTATTGCAAGTCCAATAAAAGCCTGTAATTTCTAAGAAATTTCTATGATATTTCTTGGCAAATAGCCTGTTTATAAATGATAGGTGACCTGGAAGTGGTTAAGGAAAGGTTAAACAGGAAGGGCTTCACTTCCTGTTTCCAAACTCACCTCCCTGGGGTCAAAGTATGACCGGGCCAGCATGTTCTCCAGATGGACATAGCGGTCAGCCTGGTTGAGCTTCAACATGATCATGGGGTCAGTCTGACGCAGAAGTGACCGCGCAGCTCCCAACTCTCGAAGTTCAATCAACTCCAGTACGATCTGAAGAATTACACAATACCACATACAGTGTTTTTTGTTTTTTTTTTTTTTTTTTTTTAAATTTAAATTGGGCCAAATTTTTTTTTTTTTTTTTTTATGATTATTCACATACCATATTGTGTACATGGACTCAGTATCTTTTTTAAATATTATATTCTTAATCAAACTGTTAGAACATTTCATATTATTGTTCTTTCTATTCTTTTATGCAATGAAACATTATTAAATTAAAGTATTACACAAAAAAGGCCTACATTATACGTAGTAGAAAAATTCTCCTTTTAGCTCATTTGCATGTTGTTTTTTTACCCCTTCCTATGGGCCCGGACCCCTCCCCCCCCCCCCCACTCCAAAGTGAAAAAAAAAAACACCAGTGTTGTGCCTAGGCCGTGGGATCATGGGATTCCCGCAATTTTTTTAACAATGGCCCCTTAAAATTGAACAATCGCAGGCCAATGGACCCGCTCCGTTGATCCGGCCATTTTTCGCTTTTTTGCTTTCTTGGCATTCATTTCCTATCATTTTGTTACTACATGTATGAGGATTGACAATTCTGGGGTAAGTTACGCATGTTTTGGTTAACATTACTTTATGTCCCCCAAAATTATAAAATGTCCCCATAAAAATTAGTCTGGGGAACACTGGTGTCCCCTAGAAAATCTGAGCTAGGCACAACACTGAAACACTGGTTGATGATTCAATATAACAAACATAAGTAGTGAAAGAAATCGGTTGATATATGTCATTATTGATTATCGGTTTAATCGGAGTATATTTTACTGGGTATAATCCGTAACTTTCCAATTAATAAATGCCTGACCCAGTAGTAAAATTCAAGCAAAGTGCTTAATTATACACAGTTACACGAACTTCATGAAGAAGATTTCGACACAGTTTAGCCTTATAATGCTGGAGCAATTAATAGGTTTTAGGAATACTTAATTCTGGGCCTTATTGTTTACAAGGCTATTTTCTTATGGAAACCTAGGTAAAATCAAGAGATTC
>CM037793.1:3652823-3702823 GCA_021229015.1 Solen grandis | reverse complement strand
CAGAAACTTCATTGAAGGATCATTACAAGTTCTGCTTTTAAATAACGTAGAGCATATCAGTAAATACTTGATTACAGAGGTTTTCAGAAGGGATTAATACAAGTTATAAAATATGTTTTCCAATCAACGTAAAGTATATCTGGATATATTTAAATACAGTAGCTCTCGAGAGGGATTAGTACAGATCTGTTTTCCAATCAACGTAAAGTATATCTGGATATATTTAAATACAGAAGCTCTCGAGAGGGATTAGTACAGATCTGTTTTCCAATCAACGTAAAGTATATCTGGATATATTTAAATACAGAAGCTCTCGAGAGGGATTAGTACAGATCTGTTTTCCAATCAACGTAAAGCATATCAGTATATAATTGATCACATAAGCTATTGAGAGGATATAATGTAAGTTATACAATCTGACTGGAAATCGACGTAAAGCATGTCTGTATATATTTGATTACAGAAGACGCTAGTGTGAAAAGACTCACCGTGGTACATTGTTCATCTTGTCTTTCAAAATTCGAGTATCGTCCGTCTCCTGTTAAATAAAGTCACGTATAGTTTATTCATATACATCCTGTACAGTCTAAAAACCCTATCCGAACTAAAAACCGAGTTCTTTCTGTGATCCTGTAACGAATGTACAACGCTTTGCCTGAACTTAACCACCCGCATTTCTCAATTATCTTTAATAGTAATGCGACATAGGCAAGCACCACTGACATCTAGTCCTACACAGTTCATGTATGCGGTTCTAGTGCCAGTCAATTAAACCTCTTCATGCGAAAAGCATCTGCTCCGCACTTTGGATGCCCCATGTGTTTTTCCAATTGTCAAAATTGTATCTATTTTAAAAGTCGGAATAAGTCGATCTATATTTGGAACATTGTCAGTTTAATTTTTTTTTGATTTTTTTTTTTTTTTCCTATTTTATAGATTTTTTTTAATATTCATATTTGAAATTAAACTTCCTCCTTTTCCCTACCTTTTTTTTTTTTTATGATTTATTTGTTTTGTTTTTTTTCGTTTTTATAAAAAGGAAAAATACAATTTTCAGGTTACATTTTCTGTAATATATTTCAAAATCGCATCTTATAGTACATGCTGTATGTTTTAAGGTAACATTTTTTAAAAGTACCAAACGAAAGATATGATTATCACATGACTTTTTTACATTTCTAAGATATCTGTATTATATAAACCATCAAGAAATAGTCTGTATATATATATACAAATAAACACATTCAAAAACAGATATTGCCTGTTGGTTTGATTTTGCTGTTGACCAGAAACATCTCATTAAGTCAAAAATGATCGATATAAAACATCAACGTCGCTGATAGACATTTCTCAAGGGAAAATCTTGAAAGCGCGTGAAATATGTACAACGCAAAACAAAGTGGGGCCTTATATACTCCTTAAATAAAATATGTTCAACCGAATGTATAAATAAATGTCAAATGGTTTTAAAAATTCGAATCCTTACACAACCTTGACTCGGAACTAATGAGACAAATACCTTTCAATTGTATTCGTTTGCAGTACAACCCCAAACACAGAATATTTCTTAAGGATGTCGGATATATAAATTGAAACATCATGTTTCTTAAGATGGTTTGTTATATGTTCCAGTCATTTGTTTCAAATACAAGTGAGGGAGATATGTCTTTAGTTTGCAGGATCAAATCTTCTCCCCCTTTTAGTGGGGCCGCTGTGGCCGAGCGGTTACAGTCGTGGACTACAAATCTCTCAGCCCCCACAACGCTGTGGGTTCGAATCCCGATAGGGACTTCGGATTTTTCATGTGAGGAAGCCTTCCAGCTGGCTTGCGGTAGGTCGGTGGTTCTACCCGGGTACCTCTGTGTACTTGGGGTCTTCCTCCACCTGTAATTAGCTGGACGCCGCTATATGATTGAAATACTATCGCAGCGACGGTAAACCCCAATACAACACTACAACAAATCTCCTCATTAGTAGATTGGAAACACATTTGCATTTCCAGTACTGTGCTGGTAACGCAAGAATAAGCTGAATTTTCAGAATTGGTGCTATGTCATGGGATAGCTCTTTTAGTAGTTTAGTACACCAGGCTAACAACATCGGGGTCAGGTTCCATGTGTGAAGTATAAGTCTGTAATGGTTACTGTGTTAATTTGTTTGAAGTTGACTTGACTTGACTATTTGAGTTTACCGTCGCCTCGACAGTATTTCAGTCATATAGCGACGCCCAGCTAATTACAGGTGGAGGAAGACCCCAAATGCACGGAGGCATCCGGGTAGAACCGCCAACCTACCCTAAGCCAGCTGGAAGGCTTCCTCACATGAAAATCCGAATGACCCTGCCGGGATTCAAACCCACGCGGTGAGGGACTGAGTGAGTGATTATGTCAAATGTCAGCTACTTTACCCTCTCGGCCACGGAGGCCCCTATTTCAAGTTGTTGGATCGACCCTGTTGTCTTTAGTGTCCTGTATAAACGACCTCTGATGGGTGAAAACTAACTGAAACCTTTTGTATAAAATGGTTGCTTTTTGCTTGGAGTCATATTGTGATTTTCTTTTTTTTTTCGGAGGCCAGTAATCATTTAATTATCTTTTTTCATGTGCTTGATAAGAATCCACAGGAGCTTGTTACTAGTTTGCTGTTTAAAATCTGGTTCCATGCTCGTGCCTACATCTTCGTTTGCGTACAACCAGTAACTCTGAACGTCTTTTGCAAGAGATGTTTACAATTTTTGTAGGCAATGACTTTTGAAAGGTGTTGTGATTTCTTCATTCTCTTTGTTTATAAAGTCAATCTCTCCCTTTTATTATCTTTCTGATATCTGATGTTATCTATGGAAGTGAGTCTTCTATATTTGCAATAGTAATTGATATGTTTTGATAAGAACGATTTATGACCGTCGTTTAATGTGTCCAGTATGCTGATTAAATCATGTTGTTGTTTTTTTCCTGAATCATATATGTGATAGTTTTTTCTAAGATGTAAAACATCCGCATTAATCTCATCTTGTTCACTTACAAAGTGGTAGAGTTCTTCCTGGTTGATTGTAATGTATCGAATATATTTCAAACTCCACAAACACAATATAATCAGACATACCTGGCAATTATCTGAGTTTTGCTAGCTATATATATATATATATATATATATATATATATATATATATATCATTAATTAATCAAGGAGTGTCTTTTTATCTTCTTTTTTTTCTTGTTCTTTCTTTTTTTTTTTCCTTCTTCTTTTTTCGTGTTGGTTCTTTAGCCATTTGGGTAAGATTATTATAATCTAAACAATTTTTACTTTTCTGTTTAGTTCCGGTACCAAGTAAACAAAAAAGCTACTTCCACCAGTTTAAAATTGTCTTTTTTCCCTAGTTTGAAGCTTGGGGAAAATATAATAATCTTAAATGGAGGAGTCTGGCTAAGATATCAGGTTTAACACTATAAATTGTGTTTTCTTCTTCTTCTTAATCGACTGACAAATGATATTTGGTATTCCCGGAGGGGCATGATTCTTTTGAAGTTTAGGTTGTTCTTTCTCATACTTTGGTTCCAATGTGTTAATTGCATGCTCTTCACACCCCAAATACTTGATACGAACCGTTATGTTTATATATGTATATCAACATGAATTGTAACATGTATGATTTAACTTTTTAAATACCATTGTCGAACACATAATGCATATTGCTCAATGCGTGAGCTCTCGCTGAAAAAATACCAGGTGCATGGTCAATGAAACGTATTACCACACAAAAGAAATTATGGGTTATGTATAATAATGCTCAATTCTCTGTCTGCAACTTTGTCCATCAGAATTACATAACCGAACCATAATTTATTTGTATCCTGCATAGATAGATAAGAAAATAAGCAAACTATATTGTGTAAATATAATTATTATAGATTATACAAATATTGTGATAAAGAACTAATCATTACAAATTAACTATTGAGTCCAGTGTTCACATAATTGGAGCTGTAATGCAAATGTAACGAACTTATTTAAATAAATGTATGCATAAAATGAATATTCATTTTTTATGGAAAGAAATACATGTACTGATATACTGAAAAAAAATTAAGTCCCCAGAATTCCGTCATAAGCATGCATTAACGTATTACAATACTCCAAACACATAGATTTACGTGCGCTAGCCGAATGTTGGTGGATGTTTTCGGTGCAATCGAAAGCATGTTGAAAGTGTGAAAAACTAAATATAGTCATCCTGAAGGAGATTTAATCCCGTGATCATTACATTTCATTAATTTTCAAATTAGCGAGTATATTTAGTGTACAGGTTAATCGAAAGGGCTAACTTAAAATATTATTCTTGCTTGAATTTCGCAAATACGTATTAGGTAGAAACGTAAGTCAACATACCTATTCTATAAAATATTTTATACATGACTAAGTTTACATACATTATTACATACATTATTCCTTGTGAACAAGCAGTACCTGTTTAGAAATAAAACGTTTTGTACAATTTTGTAAATTTTCATGAAAAACCGACTAAATGAAGCCAAGAAATAAGGCGGACACATCTCGACTACAGACGGACCGACCGATAGGTCGACGGACGTGACTCAAATATAGCCCCCATATACTTCGTATCTGAGAGTACAATTTAAAAAATATGCACTCCCACCCCATCTTCAGATGAAGTTATGATTTTTTTGTTATAAAAAATATTTCCAATTTATTTTCTTAAAATTATGTACAAAAATTATAATCGTTTACACTTAGACGATTTATCATCTTACTATATTATATATATTTATACAAGTGTCAGCAGTCATTAGATATTTTTAGTGTTATCTAAGAACGATGTAAACACGTTTATTCTTTTAAATAAAACCCTTTCCCTGAAATATGTTTCTGGACATTTCTTGCAATATAATCAAAATTATTTAGTGGTCCAAATTGTATATTTCTTGCAATTCTGACCATTATTGAAATCTTCATTATCATTAAAATACCGTTATCAATAGGCAGCCATTTTGGTGGACATGTAAGATTTATCAGAATATTAATTCATGCTGGTAGTTTCAAAAACTACTGACAATGTCAAACATTTTGGTATTTAACATTGCTTGTTAAAATATCCGTACCCTTAACTCTTGGTTTCAATGGACAATTTTGGTCCATTGTCACCCAACCATTTGTATAAATAATTCTAAAATAATAATCATAATAATATAGAAAAAGATACTAATTATAATAATTATTATATTGTTTACAGTAGTAGTTGTACCAATAGTACAAATAAGTAAAATAAAAGATATGAATTATTGTAATAAATGTACTGTAATATCTATACTATGATAAAATTTCAGATAATGATTGTTTTTGTTATTAATTAGTTATAACTTTTAATAATTTTGATGATGATAATAAGAATAAGCATAATATTATTAATTTTACTTTTATTATTGTTGTTCATTTGATAGAATTAATGAAGAAGATTACCTTTACATTTTGTTGTGCGCATATTACACCTGCTTCCGAGCATGTACGTTAAGTACGATGTCACACAGACCAACACGAATATCGAAAACTTCAAATTCCACTTCCGTAATGGTATCATCTTTATTTCTTCTAAAGCAACTTTATAAAATCTTAACAATGTCTTTTCCTGTATACGACAATGAACTGTCTAAGAGTGACCAGACTTACCAGCCAAGTTACCTAGTGTTACCTGAAGTCAGTCTCAAAGTGGAAATAACAGATCTATATATGACATATGACGCAAAGCTGATGATAAAAACAATCTTAAGATGTAATCGTGTTTATGAGAGGATGTAATCAATATATTGGAAAATATAGACTTAAAATCGTCTTAAAAAGGTGTTCTTGGTAGTTGTGATATTATCGTGCGAATCGACTTTGTGACTGTAAGTCAATAATTTTACCACCAGGAGTTACAGGAGTTGTCACAAAAGTAGGACTTGGATATGTCGAAATCGATACTGATGCATACCTGGATCAACACAGTCACAAGCCTTTTAGCAGTTATACAGTTTGGCCATTCAGGCAACCTATCTTTCACCATCCTGCCACCCTTCACTAGTTTCGACTTGTATAGGAATGACATCTTTGACCTGGGGTTATCCTGTTTTATCTTATTGTATATACGCTCTCATGGATTTTTTGAGAAACAAAAACCGTTTAACAGCAACGCTTTGCGCATGGTAAACAATATGCCTCACGTACATCAACAGTGGATAAAGCGCACACTTGTTTATAATGAACACTTCCGCCAGGTCTTCTTCATCTTTGTTACATACTGACTTATAGCGTAACCCAGGTGAAAAGAAACCCATAGACTGGTCACAAATTAACCATGTTATTGTAATTTATTTGTTCATAGCAAAATGTAAGAATGGATTAATGAGATAGCTTTTCACACCTTACCTCTCAAATTGATAAGTTTACTTATATGGACATATATATCAGCTATGACCATTTCCTTTGTCTTAATATATTTTAAGAAGAGTCGTTATCTCTATTTTTTTTTATATTTTTTTTTTGTAATGTTTAGTGCTTTGTTATTGAAAAATAAGGTTATGTTTTGTTCATTGCATAGCCGCTGTATTTCATTTTCCTGAAACAAAAATAATGTTCAATGCAGCATCTTAACCTAATGATTCTGTCGTACTTTGTCCATATAATTTGGGGTATATGTATCGGTCATTATTTGATAGTTACATATTGCGACTGTGGTATCAAATGATTGTTATTCACAATAGAATTATGTATGTATCTCTATATATACGGGTCGATTATAAGATATTAATTTCTTATACTGGTGACAAGAAACCTCGGACATAGCATACAAAATGAGTTTGCTTTAACCGTGTTTTACTATATCTCATAAGTCAAGGAAGTTACAATCATTGGTTAACGCTTAGATCGGCTATTTCCAAGGTATTTACCCAGCCTGTGTGCACGAGATAGACATAGATCCTCTTCGATGTCAAGATACTTGTAGAGAAAATCACAAATTATTTTAATACAATTCTCGAATATATTCCAAAATGCCTTTGACCATTAGACTATTCTGTCATATTTGACTTCCAGATCAATATATTATAAGCTGCATGATTTAATAAGCCATTGTGTGCATATGTTACCTATTTGACCTAATTCAGCTTCTGCTGCCACCCCATTAAAGATTGCAATCCATGATTTTCAATCTTGATTGCGTTGTATTCATACTAGTTTATCGAACACGAACTTGTTAACTATTGAAAAACTTATAATTATTGCCTTCAAAAATGCACATCTGGTTATCCTGTACCTCATCAGCAGATGTTGAGACCATTTTCGGTACCGGTCTACATGAAGACACAACGACAGGTCATGTTTAGATGCGCTCTACTGGGCATTCAAGGTTTACACTCAAAACATATCCAGTTGCTATCACGAGAAGTTAAACATGGTCAAATAAAGTCTCAGAATCATCAATAGAAAAAAAGAATCTATGTTTTGCACTAAACCTATATATATATATATATATATATATATATATATATATATATATATATATATATATATATAACCTATATCATATAGATATAGTGTGCATTACATTTATATTATAGTATTTCGAAGCCATAATGTCTTAATATGTTTTATGAAACCTGTTGAAGCACACCATTCGGTACCTTTTCCGACTGACTTACCCCAAAGCGGCAACTGTTCGTATTTCTCCTTGTTATGTAACGTCTCTTCTCCGCGTTTGTTTTTGCCACTTACATACACCTTCATCTGGAGTTATTTCATTCTTAATATATGTCGGATTTCTGACAGGACGTGTTTTGTCCTTCCTTATGTAAATGTATTCACCACTAGTTGAACTATTTTAAAGTAAGCGTAGTAAGCAAAATATAAGCTGAGTTTAAGTTTACGAGTATATTGACTATTGGATTGAAACATACACACACAAACAAGAATAAAAAAAATCATGTCCTAAACCTCAACGTTAATCTTGCTCTCAGAGCAGAGGGTTTATGAATTATTCTAGCAACATGATCTTAACAGATATCTTTTTTTTTTTTTTTTTTTTTAAGTGATATATTCCTTCTTCAAGGAAAATAGAATTAAACTCGTCTCCGAAATAACCGATATGATAAATTCAGTACTTAGTCTGACCTTACTGCAGATAGATCTTTCTTTCTTTCTTTCTTTCTCTCTCTCTCTCTCTCTCTCTTTCTCTCTGCACCATTGCTTCAGCTGAGCTTAAATGACATTCTTATCTGTATGCCTCAACCAGATATAGCCATTAAGAAGAATGAAAGAAAAAACTGAATGTATTTCCGTAAAAGGATATTACTTTACTTCTACTATGTACTTTAAGTGAAATTAAGGGGATTAAAGCGAGAACTTGATTCTGGTTTTCATCAACATACGAAATTATCTACTTCGCTGTTATATTTCTTTTCTTGAAAAATTTGAAATTTATTTTGGAAACCTGATAGTTTGATTTAAATCTCAAGAAGAAAAAAAAAGTTAACTTTCACACAAATCGTTCCCTATTGCTTCCAGTATTATTCAGTGTTTTAATTGTTATTACAGTGTTTAAAGTCATAATGGTACTTACGTCACAAAATGTTTAGTTATTTTTTCTGTTAACGCCATATTTAAATTACAATTTCCAACGCTGAGTATTCTTATATAAAAAGGCATGTATGTAATCAATATGTACAAGGCTATAATGTTGCTTTTGAAAATCAAAATGTTTACTTAGTTTATTTGTACATTTAAGAAACAATAATATATAATGGGTAATCCGTAATGCATCCTTTGGAACAACTATTTTGTTGGCCCATATAACTGAAAGGTTTGAAAAGAATAAAAAAAAAAACATAAAAATTAAAAAGGCACAATAATGATACAAGTACAAACAGGTTGTTCCGTGTTCAGTATGTCTAATACTCAACCGCATTGTTTTACTTTTTACTACTGGTGACTCAGGTTTGATAGTATGGGATCAAATGAAGACTCAGAATTTAAATAGTTTATATTTAATTGTTATTTTACATTTTTATATTATTTTACATTCTCCTCTCCCTTTCAGTTGTAGACTTAATTTTTGAAGAACAACAACCAAACTTTTCATGAATAAATACATTCAATAATCATCAATGTCTTTATTATTTGCTGTAGTTATATTCCAGATATTTGACTGTGGCAATTTGTTTGATGAAACAATTAGATATAGACTTAAAGACCGCTCTAAGGGTATGCCTCTTGAATTCACAAACAGCTGCATCACACAAGAAAATCAATCGATCGGCTGATACTGATATTAGTCGTTATCTTCTATAATCTTACTTGCAAATATCATGCGATCTCTGAGCTAGTTTGAAGATATGGGTGTGTCCACGTTATGACTAACATGAAACTTGACATGTTTCCAATTCAAATAGGAGACCAAGGAGTATGGGTTTTGCTCTACATCCTTAGATTTAACGTTGTGCAATTTAAGGAAACGTGTTTAAGACTGTTAAACATCCCTATTGCCATGCAGTAATCTTAGCAGTTTAGTAAAAGTTACCGTATCATATCTAACCAATATATATAGTGATGAGAAATATCATTTCCAAAGCTCCGTAAGTTATTCAATAAAACAAATAATCAATTCATTTAAACAATGAAAACGAAATCAAATTAAGCGTATATGAGTTATAATATTTACTTTTAACTGAAATGTAATTAATGTTACGCAAGAGTTATAGAATCGATTGAGAATTCTAGATGCAAAATGAGAATTGTCTCTAACTTACGCAATGAGATAAATATGAACCCCTACCCCCCAACCCCCCCCCCCCCCCCCAAAAAAGAGTAAAGTCCCTCTTTAGTTTCAACATTCATTCAAATTCGTTAATCCGTTATGAGGAGTTGCGTTTAATAAATCTAGACGATCGGAAAGACAAACGGGGTTATCTCAAATACCCACAAACCCGGAGACATTTTTAAACCCTTTGGATTTTTTTTAAAAAAAAAAACATGACTTTGATTTTAATTTGCCAGATATTATTGTGTTGCTTAAAAATCAGTTACAAACATTGCCATTATTAATGGACAAGACAAAACTTGATCATAGTTTTAATAGTAATGAAAATATAGTTTCAAATTCATAAACATTGAATTGATTGATTGATCGATCGGTTGATTGATTGATTGATTGATTGATTGATTGATTGATTACCACATAAGAACCAGCTACCTGATGATGTTATAAAAAGTAGATAAACATACCTTACCTAAGTTCTGAGATCAAAAAATGTCAGACATTGTATTGTGACTCAACATACTTTCTGTATATGATTTTATAAAATCATTGATTCGCGGAAGCAATCTCCGTTTTGCTTAGTCTACATTAAAACAATTTCGTGACCACACTTATTCGCGGAGTAATATTCCAAAAATTGATAAGTCTACTAAAATAAGCCAATTCGGTGGGATTATTTGTGTGTAAAACGTAAAAAAAAAAAAAACACGAAAATAAATCCCCACGAAGCAATCCTCTATACACTATTTCGAAATTTGAAAAATTAATTGATTCTATATATATATCAACACATTTTCTTTCCTTGTTTATAGAGTTATAAATAAGGTTAAATTGAGCTGTTCTGCTATCGTGTATGAACGTCCGGTGCGTAAAGCTGATTGGCCCAAGAGTTCGTAACGTCTATACTGGAATAAATTCATTTTCACTTCTTCACTAATGCGGGTTAGTGTTTCTATTTCTACTTAAACTAGCGGCAGCAATTGTTGCAAATCTATCAAACTTTAAAGATTTATTACAACGTGCAATAATATATATTTATTTTCTTTGCAAAAACCATTAAATCATTAAATTTTGATAAAACTGCTTTTTCCCTTTACCTCATGAATATTCATGTACAATATATCAATTAAGGAACTGGTATATGGAATTATAAGTTATATTTTGCCACAATGGCTATATAGAATCTAAATTACATTAGTGTAGGAGCAAACAGAGGAGAACCTAATCAGGCTGATCTGGGTCTGCTCTGTTTGACAATACGTGAAAATGAGTCTATATGAAGTAAAATGTTAACGTATTTCTATTTGCTTGCTTGCATCAATTAACGTCCAAAGAAATTATTTTATTCTTGTGGGTATTTAAAAGACATTCTGCCGTCCAACATTATTGATCGGTTGCATATACCAAGGATATTATACCGGTTTCATTTTAACGATGGCTGGGGGCTCTCTGCTAAAACAATAACCGGTACCCTTATAATGAGTTATTCAAAAAGTAAACAATATTACCTAAGTACATTTATTTTTTATTACAGGTGGTTGGTATTGAAAATGAGATCAGAATACATTCGAACACTTGTTATCTTGCTGAATCTTATGGGTGGATTTGCTGGTAGGTTTATCCTTAAATTTCATTTAAATCTCTGGTAATATTATAAAGGAGGAACATTTATCAGTGGAATACCATTTCTAATTAATCGTGTGAGGACAAAAATCAATACTTTTCTGCAACGCTTTTTCCATTGGAACTGAGTTCATTATGGATTTTACCCTGTAGGTAGCCCCATATTCCTTAAATCTGTAATCGACCTAAAACATAGTCCAATTAATAAACAACAGGAACGTATGTAATCAGCATTTCGTTCAAGTATTTCTTGAGGAAGTTTTGTTTTATTGTAATATTCAATTGAAATGAAAAAAATACGACAGTTTATTTTAGTAGCTCCGTTACAAAACAGAAAAAATATAAAAATGGTAATATTTACTGTAAGAAACAGAAACTGTTTGAAACAGTGAATATTACCATTTTTAATTCACTGATATTTCACTATGATCTATCGCAAAGCATTAAAAATTAGTATATTTTTTGTTGCGATGTTTAGAATGCAACAAATTTTAACTGAACGCGGGAATCTCAATACTAGATATTTAAATTCAATGCCCTCTATCGGGCAATCTATACGTGCACCTGTTTACGTGCACTGTGATTTATTTGCAATAAGATCCATTTCATTAAACTTTATTTATTTGACATCGATTACATTTAATGTGGAAAATTAATAACAGTTCTAAATTACAAGCCACTTGACTTTCTCCTTTACTGTTCCAGTTTATGCCTAATGCAGCATTTATTCTCCACAGCAGAAATATGTTGTTTGTGTCTGTGTGTGTGTGTGCGTGTGTGTGTGTGTGTTGTTTTATTTTCTGTTTATTAGGGCTTTCTGCTAGAGCAGAAATACCTATTGTTTCTGTACTGTTTTTTTTTTTTATTATTATTTTAAGGACTTTCTGCTAGAGCAGAAAGACAAATTGTGTTTGTACTATTGTTTAATATAAGGGCATTCTGCTAGAGCAGAAAGACCTATTGTTTTTGTACTGTTTTTATTGGGGCTTTTTGCCGTAGCAGAAATTTTTGCGTTTGATATGATTTTCTTCTTATTATTATTATGCTATTTTTTCCTTTTGACGTTCAAATTAAAACAGGTTGCCAAGAGCCAGCAGCATGAAATTTTATCAGTAGACACAGTGACTTTGGTCCTTCCGAATGCAGCATTTTTTATGTGACGTCACGTGACTTCAGGGTTTAAAAAACAACAAAAATGTGTACGCCGTACTACACGCAATGTGTTTGTTACTCTCTAGTCGTGTCTGCCGGTGTCTGTTTTTCTAAATTAAAAAAGGCAAATATTTTATGGCGAATCCAAGATTCGAACCATGGACACCAAATTTCAAAAACTTATAAAATCGCTTCCAGATGAGTTAGAAAGCTGATATTTGGAAAGATTATAAGTCTCCAAGTCTGTTTTACATTCTGTAAAGGAAAATGTCATTTGACGTCATACGACGTCATGAGGTGAAAAAGAATTTCTGATATCTAAGCGTTACTTTATATATGTTGTAAAGTTCAAGGACAATGGAAATTAAATGGCATATACAATAAAATGTATGCTTTTGAATGCAATGAATTTCATAATCATGCTCCGTCATTTAACGTCAGATTTGACGTCAGGACAAAAAGTTTGTACGCGGTCTACAGCCGTTATTTCTTGACTGATTTTCATCTAAATATCACAGAATGTATATATTATACTCTAGTTGTGCATGGCGGTGTCCGATTTTCCAAATTCGAAAAGGCAAAGGTTCTCTGGCGAATCCTAGATTCGAACCATTGATGTTAAATTTCAAATACTTATAAAATCGCTTCCAGATGAGATAGAAAAAAAAAGAATATAAGTCTCCAAGTCTGTTTTACATTCTGAGATGATGAGCTTCATTTGACGTCATATGACGCCATAAGATAAAAAAAATAATCTTATTTCTACGTGTTTAATCCTTTATGTTGTAAACGACCCAGTACCCTGAAAATTAAATAGCAAAGGCTTCAGATACTGAATTTTGCATTTCAATGATTTTCATATGCCTATGACGTCATATATTACATCTACAGCCATTATTTTTGTACCGATTTTCATGAAAATTTCACAGAATGAGTATGTTACGTACTAGTTGTGCATCCCGGTGTTCGCTTTTTCAATTTTCAAAAGGCAAAGGTTCTGTGGCTAATACAAGATTCGAAACATGGACTTCAAATACGTATAACATCGATACTCGATGAGTTGATATATATTGATAATATTGAATAAAATAATCATGTCTTCTTTACATTTTGAACAAATGAACGTCTTATGACGTCATAATTTATGACGTCATAAGTTGAAAAATAAACTTTTGTATTGAAATTAAACGGTTTTTAAGCCCTGTAGGCTTTATTTGTGGTTTGATTTGCATGAATTGTTTACTGAATTTGCAGCATGTGATCCTTCGGAGCAATGTCACTTCCGCTTCTGGAAATTTCCAAATGTCAAGGTTATATGTATTACATGTATTATTATTATTATTTTTTTTTTATTCCTTTTGAGGTTCAAATTAAAACAGGTTGCGAATAAATCAGCAGCATGAAATTTTCACAGAATGCTCAGTGACTTTAGCGCTCTTGATCGCAGCAATTATTTTCTTATGTGACGTCAGGGTTGAAAAAAGCTACAAAAGGTTGTAAGCGCTCAACATTAACTAAAAGGTTATGGTCGGGAAGTATAAATTTACATGAATATCTTTTTGCCGATTTTTGCAGTGTTCTTGAGGATTAACTGTTTGTATCTAAAAGGCCGTTTCAGATAGGTAGACAAATGAAGCAAGAGAAATTTGGGAAATCTAAAGACTTTTAGATACCTTTTAGGTACCTAGCTATGTGAAATCACATCACATGAAGATTGAGCAATAATTAAAACCGTTCTTTCAAGTTCTTCTGCAGTTGATCCCAATCCTTTGATTGCTTTATTCCAAGAAACTATTTTTTTTTAAATAATTCTAAGAACAATATCTATAGCTTGATGCAATGCTGTTCTAATGGTATGTAGACAATGACCTGTTTATTAATTACAAAGTTATTGTTCAAAAAGTATTAACTGAGATGAAATTTGTTTGTTGTTTCTTGTCGTTACATTGATGTTTAACCATCTATATCACAAAAGCCATTGCATCTAGGTTGAAATATAAATTAGGTGAAATGTTGGCAATATGAAGACCTTTCTAACGGTACCTAGTTTTCTGAAATAGGAAATCATGTGAGAAAGTTACATCAAAAATAAAAAATAAATAAAAAAAAAACGTTTTTTCTAGTGCTTCTGCAGTTGGTTTCACATATTGTTCCAAAATTTATTTTTGTTACATTTTATTTCTGTTACATTAAATGTATAATATGCTGCTTTAATACATTTTAATGCTCTGTGCTCCTTTGAATTCAGAAAAATGAAATCGATGAAAATATAAGATATAAATATTTGGTAGGAAAGGAAACTTGTATATATATTTTCGCATGTAAAGAGGAATAGTGACTTGGACACCAATTTTAAAAATTATAATCATTTTAAAGAGGTTCTTGAAGAATCAGCTTCATGAAATAATGACAGAAAACAAAGCTACGTTGTCCCCTTTGAATGCAATGTCTTTCATTTTTATATAACGTCATTTGACGTCACTCTACAGATGTCAATTCGGGACGGACTTTCTTCATTTTTTCACAGATGATGTATGTAAGATTAAGTAATTGAATCTGATCAGGTGTGATGGGGTTTGCAGAGCAGAAAGCACTATCGTTTGTTCAGAACAAACGAAGTCTAGTTCTTCTTCTTCTTCTTTTCTTCTTCTTATGTTTGTGTTAATTTCGATATGTTGCCAATGGCCGAGAACAATGAAATTTTTATGGCATATATTTCAAACCATGTGCTTTCGAATGCAATGATTTTCATATTTATATGACGTCATGTGACTTTACAGGTCCAAAACACTTTTTTTTTACTGAAATTAAACTGTTTTTACGGCATATAGGCCTTATTTTTTGTTTAATTTGCATGAATTTTTTACTTTCAAAAAAAAAGAAAACTGTCAAAGACATATTTCAATTACCGTTTTTTTTCTTTTTGGCCTTAAATATCTCTAAAACGATAAATATTATATGAAGATACTATGCATTTAATTTGTAGTGCTTTGAAAGACCTTTCAGCTCTTGATGATCGGTGTTGAATCAGTTGCGTTATGGGTGAAAAACAAAAATTCTGTTGCCCTCAGTTCGTTGAACAGTTTATATCTCGAAAGCTTTTGACTTTCGAAAATGTATGGTCGTTCTTTAGATGATTTAAGTTTTACGATTGACCCAAGAATCTTTAGTAGTGGAAATAACGAAATTTGTGTTTGTTACATTATGATCGACCCAACTATAATGCAATCGAATTGAATGGATTTTCAAGACATTTGTTTTGGTAACTAGATTACTGAAATTGGTCAACTTGTATGAAAGTGATGTCAAAATAAAAAAAAATGATGTTTAGTTAATTTTGCCATACGTAATTAATTTAATGTATGACAATAAATAAAAAAATATCAAATGTAATTACTGTGTAATTTATGTTACAATCTAAATCGAGGAATTCAATAAATTAACAAAAACCAATTAAATGTAAAAGCAATAACACGCATCTGTTAGTCGTAAACTTTAAAGATGATTAATGTTTAACGTTTTTCATTTTATTTCTATAAATATACATTTTTACGATTGTTTGTTTGTCAAGCCAACGACAGAGGCTCTGCAACAACCATGACCAGTATATGTAGGATCTGACATGAGTTGTTATTTCATATCAAACTTTACTGACCTCGTTCATGAAAATGCTGTTAAGCGAGCCTCATGAATAAACGGTTTTGAACGAATTACTATTTAATAACTGAAACCAAGAAAATTGTTTCAAATAATAGCTGAAAATAACATTTTTCAAAATCATGTGAACAACACATCTTTTCCATCAAAGTTAGTTGCATCACTTACATTTAATGCTGCTGTTTAAATTCAACACACTATGCATACATGTAAATAGAATACACACGCGTGACACGGGTTGCTGCAAGTCGGCCTATAAGTTATATTGAACGCGTTGAGTATAAGCAAATACGTAATGATTATACGAAACCAGAAAAAAGCTGTTTAAGCATAATGTCATGTAATAAAATTTGTTACGTAAAATATAACGAATATTAAATATATAAGAAATGCATTTTCAGAAAACGCCTGTTCAAATGGATATTATTCCCGATGCCACTGTGCATCGTGTCCAACTGAGTGTACCACGTGTACGTCATGGACCCGCTGTAACAGTTGCAAGGTGGGATATTACGGGAAAAGGTGTGATCGGCGTTGTGACACAAACTGTGTTCATACAGCTTGTATCCAGACTTACGGGACATGTGTAGACGGGTGTTCTACTGGATATTATCAGTATGGTTCCACGTGCGCCCGCTGCTCAGACTATATACAAAATTGTGAGGAATGCACAGATAAGGTCCACTGTACCAAATGTGCCAGTGGCTTCAAAATTGCGTCCTTTATTGGAACGGCCAACTGTGAAGTATGTCTGTCGAATAAATGGGGATATCAGTGTCAAAACGATTGCTCCATCAAATGTGTCAATACCGCTTGTAATCCTATAAACGGTCACTGTCACTATTGTCTTAAGGATGAATACGGTGACGAATGCCAATTCCGGTGTAGTGAGGGCTGTAAAGACAGGACTGAAAGCAGATTGTGTGACCGAGAGACTGGACAGTGTACGAATGGATGTAAACGGGGATATAGTGGATCAAACTGTGACGTTAGTAAGTTGTCAATGATATATTGTTGTGTTAAAGAAAAGTGTGTAATATATCATATGGTATCAAGCAATTGTGTATCAGTTCTTGACTGAATGATTTTTTACTATTTCACAACTGGATGCGCTATTTGAATCTTGAACGATATGTATGTCGAACATTTTAATTTACAGATAAGATCAGTACATTAGCAATGTTACAAATATATAAACTTCATGAGCATGAACAGTTATTTAACTACAGATATATAGTATTATCGATGGTACGAAAAGGAACAGACCCACGCCAATATAATACATATTTCGGACACTCCCACAGTTCTGCCATGGGACAATAGATTCATCTTGTATAATCTTTACAAAACAAGGAACCAGTCAGTTGATCGTTCCCAAGGGGAAATGGCGACATTTGTGTCAGTGGGGACGCAACGTGCAGTCAGTATTGATCCTTCACACATTATGAGTTTCAGAATGTTTCATGTAGTAGAACGTGGATCCACACTGTCAATTAAATCGATAATAAAGTAACCATTAACCTTGTAATGGGAAGTTTCAGATATGTTTAAATACAATTAAACAATGATAAATATACTAAAATGATTTTGCTCATATATACCCTTGTCAATTAAATCGATAATAAAGTAACCATTAACCTTGTAATGGGAAGTAATAACAATGGGAAATCGCTGTCGTCAGCTACCATCGTATGAGTTCTCGTCATCAAAATAGCATATGTAATTAACATTTCCAAATCCTTTTCAGACTATAAATGAATCAAAAACTTGAATTGAATTATAAATATATATGATTTGCTTCACAGTTATCGTATGTAAAACAATGCAACATATTTTTAATTTCACAGATATACATGTATGTCGATTGTTTTTATCAGTGTATATAAATAATATAATAGTCAGTGAGCCTTTTCACCAAATATATAATGGCTTCCGCTTGTATTGACTTAAACAGTGTCATCATAATTCGAAACACATATCATTTGTGGAAAAGGGGTTGATAAAAAAAACAAATTAAGCAAATTAATAAACACGCAAAAAAACACAATGACATCAAGGTAAAACAAAAAACTCATTGACAAAAAAAATCAATAAAATTTGAATTCAGCCGTCGTAAACCTTATCTGTAAAAAAACACCATTGTGTTTATTTTCCTTTTAAATAGATGTTTCTGCTAATAATGCGGCATACATTGTTCATATACAAATGAAACCATTGGTTTTATGACCATCCCACTGAACTAAGTGTATCAAAATACATACAAATGACAATGAAGCAAATGATTAAAAAACATGATCAGCTATATTATGCCCAAATTCTTAATGCCATGTTAACATAACCTATGCAATGTTTCGAGAAGGGTGTCATATGGGAGATTATGAATTATCTATACATGTTAAACCTATTGCAGGGGCATCTGTGGCCGAGAGGGTAAAGTCGCTGTCTTTAACACTGTTCTTTACACACTGCCTCACTCTCTCTTTATTTATTATATGAATTCACCCAAATTGTTTTAGAAGATATTGAAGTATATGTATACACTATATATACATCATATGTATACACTATTTATACATCAGGATTAACGTTAATGTGGCAATAATAGCTTGATCCTGGATCCTGGATAAAATATTTGATGGTATATATAGTGTTCACCATATGGGTGTAATTAAAAGAAACCTAGCCGGTTCACTGTTGACTTAATTATCCGAATGTGGACGTCAAGACGTGTGACTTGCAGTGAAGTTACCATGTGATGGAAGTTTTTTTTATTGCAAATGCAGGATGCTCTGTAAAACGATCCCTAGTCAGGTGGTTGAAATGGAACATAAGGAGCATTTTAAGATGTTTTGCCAAATTTCCACTTTCACAACATTAATAATTAGAGGAATATCTTAAATCAATTGAAAGAGTATTGTACACCAATTTAATTAAAATACAGGACGTGTCTAGCCAATGCACTCTTCGGGTAAAAGACGAGTGACATTTTCTCGCTAATATTGATGCGATACCGTTATGAGAACATAGTATAAATAAATCAAATAATTCTAATAAAATCGAAACTTTCAGATCTTGCAATTACAATGTTTTCAAATTTCATCCGTAAATATATCAAGCAAAAATTATTAATACAGAGATATAATATTTTTTATTCAAACAGTTCATGGACAATGGGGTCACTGGTCAGACTACGGTCCTTGTTCTGTCACGTGTGGCTCAGGTTCAAAGACCAGGTCCAGATCATGTGATAATCCTGCACCACAATATGGTGGACGGTCTTGTTGGGGAAATAAAGTTATGACTGTCCGTTGTTTCCTGGATCATTGTTCAGGTGAGTTCTTATTAATATCGTCGAGGCCAATGTGTCCATGGTCAAGGCATAGTTCCAACGAAATCGATATTTTCTCAAAGTAATATGTTGCTGATTTACGTATCAAATCTGCTAACATGTCTTTACTAGCAATTATATTTCTTTTATATTTGTCATATTATTTTATTTATATAAGTCATCAATACATTGTATTTGGGATGCTTAAGATATTCTTTTATGACAAGTTCCAAACATTGTATTATACAAATGGTCTGAAGTTCAATTACTGATACGTGTAAACACATTAGCTTAACAGTAAATGGAGGACAAAGTTGCAATGGAAGAAACACGGAGATGACAGACTGTAGCATTGACAGTTGTTCGACATTATTTATAAACACATAAAGATACATTGAATAATGTATTATTCAGTCTAGAATAACGTCATTTTAACATTTAATTTGAACATCGTTTGTAAAACTATGTGACTTACTAAAATATTTTATTTATAAATATATAAAACATATATATTATAAAACCGAGAAAGAATCAGAGATAATGTATCCTGAATTAAAATGCTAGTTTTTAAAACGATCTACAACGGTTTGTAGTGGATGGAGGTTGGGGCCCATGGTCAGAATTTACATCTTGCTCGGTAACGTGTGTTGAGGGGCACAAAACCAGATCTAGGTCATGTGACCAGCCGAAACCACAAGCCGGCGGACATGATTGTGTTGGTGAACAATCAGAAACGATAAATTGTCAACAGAATACTTGCCCAAGTACGTACTAACTTATGTTATTCAAATTGACAGTAAGTAAATACAGAAAACATTTAACATGTTTAAGTTTTTCAGTCAATATTTGACTTTCTTTTACTTACAAAAAGTGAATGAATTCATGTCCTTCACGATATCCCATCTCATATAAAGTAGCACAGAAGAACAAGGCAAGCAGATACAATAATTGAAAGTATAAGCAAGTATTGAAGGTGTATTTATACTATATTATACATGTCTAAAACCCTTGTGTAAAATCTGTAGAAAGCTTAACTGTTCAAGTAAGACCAAACGTTCGTGTATTTCTTTTAAATTAACCATGATATATTTCCACAGACGATATTTATTCGACACCACACTGTAGCGTTAACGCAAAGTCACACTGTATTATACTTTCTGTTGGCCTATCATTGTTGGCGAAGTTAGATAGTTGCACGAAACTTTTTTAAAACAAAATTATGATATATGACACAATTTTACGAGCATGTTCACAGATATTATTTTGCCAGTCGCATGGTATTCAGTCATTTGTTCATAGAGCAAACGTTACACCATATCTGTTTGAAGATATTAAGTATTTAAACCTAGATTTGATATTGCTTCTTTAAGAAGACAAATATGGACAAACTGAAGTTACCCCCAAAGACGATGACAGCAGTAACAGTGACATGGTGGTCGGTGCAGCAGTAGGAGGCACAGCTTTGCTTCTGATCGTCGGTGTGGTGCTAATAGCAGTCTTTATTGTTAAGAGGTAATGGTTATATGCCGTGGTGTCAGGCATTATACGTAATGTCGGAAAAAAATCTAGAAAAGGAAACCTTCAGTATTTACTGTTTTGTACAGTCATGAAATGGACGTTCTAAATCTGTAATAACAATCAAGCACATCCATCTATAACTTCATCCATGGATTCATAGAGTCTCTGGCATTGGTGTTCTTATTGCTTCAAAAGTCATCACTTTCTAAGAAGACAATTCTAAGGCAAATATGAAAAGTTGTTTTGCATTATTCTATTTCAATTTAATTGCATAGTGTATAGCTAATTTTAATACGCAAAAAAACTCTTTCAATGTCAACAAAATATATTAGTCACCAAACATACACTATTAATAAGCAATACTTATTATTTTATTATTAATTAATTATTTATTATTTATAATAGTAAAGACGATTGTGAACAATGACCATGTATGCACTGAGCTACCGCTACTTTATTTTCAAGATGAATTAGAAACATCATATGGCTTCAAGAATATCGTATCTTCTAATGTAATGTTTATAGATGGCATAGATGTTTATAATGATGTGTAACATAATTATATATTACTCTTTTGTACGAACTTGTAGGGTGAGGCAACAGGCTATTCAAGATCACAGTGCAATCCAAGGCTCTGCAACACAAAGTATGTGAACTGTATAAGTGCTCATTAACTTTTCTTGCCTTGGTCTTATTGTTTTGTTTGATAATATCAACTCAGTTGCACCAGAAGCATAAAAGATATTACATAGTTAAAATTAGATATTTAATATAATATAGCTATATAGTTAATTATTTCAACTATTATAAAGCTAATTATAACTAAATATTTTATATAATCTTAACAGGAATGGAAAATTATGAAGCATTTACAGAACGTCCAAACCAGGATGCTACTTACATGGAACTGAACACTACAGAAAATGAATCCGTAGACGCGCAGCCCGAATCTCATTACGAGTTTCAAGATAACGTGTACCAAAATGTGTAAGAAAATTGGGCATGTTTAAGAAATGTGAAACATTCATGTGTAAAGATAACCAGATAGTTTATTTAAGTACTTGCTATAAAAACACAGACCAGACATTTATGATGAGAGTGATTATTCAATGGTGTGAACTGGATGTAAACAGATTCAGACGTAGATAAGACAGAGAGATGTTAGATTAAACATGCATTTTGTAAGATCGAAATATTTGGATCAATATATTTACCATAAATGATAATACAGGACCCTTTTTGGGAGATATTCTTAGACCATAAACATGTTTATATGTATTCGTTTGTGTATTGCATTATTTAAGCTATCGTCTAAAAAATTATATTTAAAAACTAGTCTTTCTTAGTCTCATAGAACCATTATTTCGAATCTAAAGGTTACAAAATTCGAGTAACGTAAATCTTGCACTTCAAAAAAAGTACACACTTACTGCATAAGTTTGGTTTTGCACAGCCATATACTTTTACGAATATTGTTTTGCATCCATAATAAACTTTTGGATGTTAAAGTATGAAATGTTTTGGCTTGATATCTGATATATATATATATATATATATATATATATATATATATATCATTACTATTCATTTAATTGCTGAAAACACAATTCATTGGTATAGAGCCAAATTGTATAAACAAATAAATTGATGATGCTTTTATTATGATATATGAGTAGAATTGTGGACTTGTGTATGTATGTTCGTATGTATTTTGTATGTATGTGTGTATGTATGTTTATGTGTTGCAATTTTGTTTGCACAATTTACATTTTGCAACTCAATCCATCGATGTCCGGAGCTGTATTTTTTTAAAAATATGCATACTTTTATTTTCATAATTTAAGCAAGCAAAATCTATTGTAAATATTATTGTTTCTCCAGCAAAGAGACAGGATAGAAATGAAGTAAAAATGTACATATCATTTTTGAAAGCATTTTCACACAAATAAAGTTCGTCCTGTTTGTTAAAGTCAAATAGAATGTATAGCACAATAATTCGGTCAGCGCATTAATTCGCATTGTTGTTCCTTCAAGCAATACACACCGTTTTAATATAAATCAGCCGTTTTTATGTTCAATTCGCCGTAGGTATAAATACGAAAAATGAACTTTAGGATTCAAATTCACAGTCAACATACATAAATCAAAGGTATTTTCCCGTAATACGTGATATTGTAATATTATATTCGATATTCCAGATATCATGAAAGTAAGGAAATTAACTCACAACTGTTTACAGTATGTATCAAACCAGTATAATACAAAACATTGTAAGAAAAATATATAATTTTTCAGAAAACGTTATGTCCTCAGTAATACTGGAATGCTTTGCTGGTCATTTAACTATTTTGTAATACTGACAATCAACGATCAGATTATACTTAATTGTGCAGAATTATAAGACCGTGTGAGGAATGATTGGGATTATAATGAAACCAAAATACTGTATAATCGGTAATTTTTTGCGGGTTACTAATTTTCAATGATTTCGTGCGTGTCTTTATCCACGAATATTCATCCCCATGAATTATTTTAATTTCATAGACCTCATGTGCTTCTAGAACATGGTTTCACGAATATATGAACCAACGGAATTAATTTAATCAACGATTCCACGAAATTTAATGTCAAGGAAATTAATGATTTTACAGTACGATATGATTACTTTGGCCTTTATATAGTCAAAATAACTAAAGTATCTGTTTAGAAAAGTGCTGCCTAATAGAGAATAGTTTCAATCAGAAAATAAGCTCCTTCAAATTAAACATCTATATATAGCAAATTAGAACAACTGTATCATAATCATCAGCGTTTGCATTATTTATAGGTTTGTAAGTATAAAAATCTTTATCAATCTGACGATGTTCCCTGTCTGTTTTTAGCATAAAAAGAACGCAAGATTGACATTTGTTGCTAGTTAATGTTCACTTCAGTAAATTAAGGTTTATATACATGTTTGTTATCCTGTGACATCAGAATCTATGAACAAATAATTATCATGACAATGCGTGAATCTGTCATTAAAAATAATTTACACTTTAAATTGCATGGTGTTTTACATTGTTACATTACTTAAATTTCATTCTTTTTTTTTTTTTTAATATTACGTTGTTGTTGTTGTTTTTCTACATAAAATTGTTGATTTACCATTCATATGTGGCTATGGTAGTTTTATTTCACTTGCGTAATACCCCTATAGCAATAGATCTAGATCATTACATATTTTCTCGGTTTAAGTGTTGCTTATTGCATCTGAATTTCATATACAGTAAAGATTGTTTATAGTAAACTCTAGATTAATAAAATTAATTTTTTTTTGTGATTGATACTCATTGCTTGTATTTGACAACTTATAAGTAGTCACTTTTGACAGTCTCATTAGATAGAAGAAAATAGATTTTGGGAGTCAGATTTCATGGTCACTAAGCACATTAGACAGCGAGTCCCTACATACAATCCCAATATATGGGAGATTGAATCGGCAGAGGGAAAAGGGGGTCATGCGAGACAGGGATTCAATATGGACTGGAGGTAACTGGACAGTCTCGACTGTATTTCATTTTTCAAAAGTTCTTAAATGATAAATACATATTTTAATTAATATTAATTTGTAAACAAAAACATGAGAGTCGGTCGAATGGTGTTCCAAAAATCGATACAAGTGTGTAAAGACAAAAAAAAACTGCAATGTAATGAACTATGAATTATTTGCACACATAACATAATTTTTGTCCTTTTATATCTGAGTACAGCTGTAGTGTATATACAAATTGTTTGTGAGCACTTTCGCACATGTCATCGTATTAAACAATTAAATATTCCAAACAAGTTTTCTGTTGTAATTTCAAAAGATTTCCCCACGGTTGTTTAGAAGCATTGCAAAATGCATTACATTCCAGCGGTCATCATAATAAAAGAGATCAACTTATTGCTAAGCAAAGGACGCAGTAAATTATTGAATATCGTTTGCTCTTAGTATTGACGCTACCAATGATATACAGTGGTGTTTACAAACATTCAATCCAGAGGATTAAGATGTTGGATTAAAAGGCAAATTGCAAAATCATTATCTTAATTTAAATCAGGTTACATTTCAATATATAAAGCAAGGCAAGTGATTTATTTTAAGTACATATCACTTACCATATACGCAAATTTCGGACAAAATCATTTCAGTATTACGTTAAGTTTGCATTTTGACATTTATCAAATCAGATCAATGAAGTACATCGAAAAATGAAGCATATCTGTGTAAAAAAAATGAAAAGGGCGTCATTGTCCGCTGGAAAATTGTATTACGTCCAGTAAACAGCTTCAATATACCTTAATAGAATTAAAAAAAAACAACAATTAAATACGAAGTAATAAAAAAAAATTAAATGCACTTATATTTATTTCCATCATCATAATGATAATAAAGAGTCATAACATCTTAACATTTATAATATAAAGTCATCCTTTTAAGCCATTTTTCTTTTGGGGTAATATATATGTACATGGTAATTGATTGTTTATTTGCTTCACTATGCATACTGAAAATATATTCAGTTGATGACACAAAGGGAATTAGCTGAATCGTTGTTTATATGCAGACTATTGATGCACAAATACGATATTCTCCTATGACATGCATTGTGGAGCACTGGCAATTTCTCCTTTGTATATAAACTGATACCGATCTAGGTTAAACGTTTAAGGATTGTTGTACAGAGCACTTAATTATCACGATACCATGGCAACCCAGTCTAAGATTCATAGAAAGATAATATAAAATTCCCCGAATGAATTGTGAATCAACACTTGGGGCATATTTTCTTCCTGTTTACTTATCTACATTTTCACTCTAAAGAGAAGAGGAACAAACACGCTGTTTTTCTTTTGTTTGTTAGGTTGTGAACAATGTGAAGAACGTTGTGTTTTTTAATTAAGGAATCTATATATGTACACACAATTAATAGAATAAATCAGGTTTCGAGGAGCTAAATTTGAATCTAGAAGGCTTGGAGCTATGACCTTATGCTTACAAGACACGTGTTATACAGGAATAGCGCTTTCAAAGACGTCTCATCGATATGGGTTACTTATAGGCCATTACATATTTTCTTGTTTATTTGGTACTCGTCTTCGAAATACAAGACAGGGAAGAAATGCTATTCTCTCGACGAACACAAGAACAGCATAGCACATGAACTTCATGTATAATGCAACGACCCCATGCTTGGCTCTGAATTTAACGTGGTTAGAAAAAATAAACTTGAAACGAGAATTTGACAAATATCTGTGACTCCTTGGTTAAGGTAGTGTCACAATGCCGATCAGATCAACTCGATCAAGGCCAATTACCAATATTCTCAGTCTAAATCTAATCAATTGCTTGACCGAACTTGTACATGCATTCTTCGCAAACATTACCTGACCGTTCACAATCACTCAAGACTTCTAACCGAAAGTCACCCTGTCTATCCTCAATAGTCCCGATCCCTACACAAACTAAAACCGACCAAGTTGGCATGTCGATTTCTACTTGATCTCGACCCAATAAGGTCGACATGGTCGTGCAAGTGTCATATGTGGTATGATTAAATAGCTGTCGAGTAGTGAGCGGTCGAGCGGTGAAAGCATGTGGTGTGTAGACAATATGATTCAATTTTAATAAAACAATATAATATCTTTCTTTTTCCATTGGCCGTTTTGTTTTCAACTGAACTTCCTGTCTAAACTTAAAGGTGAAGGTCACTAAACAGCTGATGGATACTGTAAGTTTTGATTGGTCGACTTACAAATCGAAAGTATCCCTACGGAAAAGAGATCAGCTTGTTCGCCTTGTACATACATTCCTAAAACCTCGATTTTTCGACAGAACAATTTTACATACCTTAACGTTCAAAATAATTAAGTCAACATCACAAAAAAAAAAATGTCTTAATGATGAAAAAAAAAAACATGTCGGATTTAAAACCCTTCGTATCCTGGAAAAGGCTATATTCATCCTTACACACCGCGACCGTGTATCTTTTTTTTTAAATTACTTCTTGCTAAGTTAAAAGGTAAGCTGAAATACAGTCAAACCTGTCTTAAGCGCTGATATATTTCTTTATAATTCTAAAGTTAAGCTGAATAACAGTCAAACCTTTCTTACGCGGTAAGTCAAGAAAACAAGAGAAAGTGGCCGCTTAACAAAGGTGACCTCTAACCGCTAATACATGTCCAATTGTATTTTTAGTAAATGTATGATTAATTGGTTTACGACAATTGTGTTAAAATCTATGTTTACAATAAATCAGGCACAATTTTCATGTGACGAATCCTTCCAGCTGGCTTTGGTAGTACCCAAACGCCTCTTTGCACGTAGGGACTTCATCTACCTGTATGAAGTTGTGCCTGAAAAGCGCATTATCACAAAACCTTTTCAGATTTCTCTAAAATTATTCATAAAAATTAATTGTACCGTCTACCTATACGTTTATTCATGTGTATTTAAGAAAACATTTTGACAAAACCGTCCCCGGTGGCATAGTGTATAGAGCGTCCGCCTCTGGAGCGGGAGGTCGTGGGTTCGAACTCCGGCCGCGACATACCAAAGTAGTTCCATGACTGGTTGGCCCTGTGTCAGGATAATGTGACTGGGTGTGGTATCATGTCACATGTCTATGGCGTGATACTGCAGTGTGGCATCACTATATCTATCTCAAATAGACATCGTCTCCAAATGTCGATGGGACGTTAAACCCAACAAACAAATATTTGAACTAAATGTTATTTGTTGTTATTCCATTTTTTTTCAAACTGCATTTAATATAAAATTGTTCTTTGTTCTAATGAAATATACACATAGTAGCTTGTAACTGTCGTAAATGATAAAGATAAATGTAGTAAATAAGTGAAAATCAATGTGATCATATAGAGATTATTTTAAGATTTTAAGATCAGAGAACAATATTATGGTGAGACACAGCTGTTTTCTCGACAATCTCACTGTCAAGACGGACACATGTTTATAGACATGTATCATAAATAATGGCGTCAAACATTTTGTTTTGTCCTTCGTGCATTTCATGTATATAATCTGTTTTGTTATGTTTTATGTCAGATGCCCATACGGGCCTTGACTATCTGCATAAACTTCTAAACTTCTTAAATCTGGCTTTTTGCTATGTATGATATGTACCATTCTTGAATCTTGACTTTATCTTCCTAGATATTTATCTGGCGGAGACAATACTGTTGTTATCAGATGTCTGACCCTTCTGTCAAAATGAGATATACTTACGATTTCACGATTAAAAGTGGATAAATCCGCATCATATCAGTCAGCCATGATACAAATTTCTTCCTTTTGGGATAGATTAGTCTATATTAAATGCGTCTTTCAACCAGTGAATGTTTGCACAATGGATACTAATGACTCAAGTCCATTAACCTGAGAAAAAACTACTTTCGAGACATGTGCATTCATTGTATATAATCTTTTTTATTCTTCGTTACATTATACATTCAACTGAATCAGTAAGAAAGTTGTGTATTAAAGATATTTGTAACATTCAAAAAATAGAGTTCAATTATCGGCAATCAAACAAGTATATATATTGTATTAGAAAACTGCATACATATAAGTAATATTTTGTCAATTTTTTACAAGATTATAGAGTGATAATGACTTGAAAAGTGTAGGGAGCAAGTGGAAGGTAGGTCTGGTCATTAGTTAGGATCACCACGTATTGCAGTATGAACTTGACGGGTTAAGTTGATGTTTAGATGATGTACATCGACAATGAAAAATTAAACTATGAGGAAATCATACACACATACGCACACTGTTGCATGCCAACATATCAGCATTTCAAAGACTGAATGATACGAAATAATTTGTAATATAAAATCGGTATTGAAAGAATATATTCTCCGATGTTATACTAAGAGAAATAAAGAAATATTGCTTTTAATCAAATGTATTAATATTCGATGAGTATCTTGAAGAATCATGTGCATATATCAAGAAGAATAGAGGAGTTATCTTTCTTGTTAACTTTGAAGATATTTAATGATGGTCTGCACATGCAAACTTATAACACATTATGTATTTCTTGTCTAATTCCTATACCGTGGGGGAAACTATGTCAGGTTTCACTGTTAACAAAACCAAAATTTAACAAAACCATAGCGCCCCGGTGAAATCTATGTCAGGTTTCATTGTTAACAAAACCATAGCGGCGTGGTGGAATTTATGTCAGGTTTCATTGTTAACAAAACCATAGCGCCGTGGTGGAATGTATGTCAGGTTTCACTGTTAGCATAACCATAGCGCCCCGGTGAAATTTATGTCAGGTTTCATTGTTAACAAAACCATAGCGGCGTGGTGGAATTTATGTCAGGTTTCATTGTTAACATAACCATAGCGCCGTGGTGGAATGTATGTCAGGTTTCATTGTTAACATAACCATAGCGCCGTGGTGGAATGTGTGTCAGGTTTCACTGTTTACATAAACATAACGCCCCGGTGGAATGTATGTCAGGTTTCACTGTTAACATAACCATAGCGCCGTGGTGGAATGTATGTCAGGTTTCACTGTTAACATAACCATAGCGCCGTGGTGGAATGTATGTCAGGTTTCACTGTTAACATAACCATAGCGCCCCGGTGGAATGTATGTCAGGTTTCACTGTTAACATAACCACAGCGCCGTGGTGGAATCTATGTCACGTTACACCGTTAACATAACCATAGCGCCGCGGTGGAATCTATGTCAGGTTTCATTGTTAACAACCATGCGCCGTGGTGGATTGTATATCAGGTTTCATTGTTAACATAACCACTAGACCGTGGTGGAATCTATGGCAGGTTTAACCGTTAACATAATCCTAATACTGGGGTGTTTCTGTGTGAGGTTTACTAATAGCATAATACCGTGCTGGAATCTATTTGATGTTTTCTTCTGCTTACATAACCCTAATACAAAAATACCGACGTGGTCTTTTAATGAGATTTTACTGTTCTTTTTATAATAAAAGATAATTAAACCTCTGTCTGCACCCCTCTTTGATGTGCAAAACATGAAATTATGAATGTATTTACGTACAAGACTGCATGAAATTGCGCAGTAAAATAGCAGTTTTGTTAAGGCCTGTCACAAGTCTATAAATTGCATGTGTTAATGATAGGAAGTTGCAATGAGTGCCAAAGACTGTCATATTTAACAGGCTTATTATTATTATTTTTATTGTAAATACATTAATATACAGACAAGAACTGATAAAGAGGGAAGGGATTCCTGTATTTTTAAGGTCGTACATGTATATTTGACCTAGAACTAAACAGTGGAATATTATATTTTCATTATCTGTTATTTAATACATTATGAATCTCTACACGTTCTTTTTTTTAATCCCATAGATCCCATAATCTGCATAGATATAAATGCACATAAACATATACATGTAAAGAAAGTGTTTTGTGTAGGAGTGGACTCGTATATCATAAACTCGGGTTGTCTATTTAAGTACACTGTAAAGTTCTTTTGTTTTACCGAAAAGAGGCACATTTATGATATGGACCTTGTTATGAAACAGTTTACCTAAGATATATATATATATATATATATATATATATATATATATATATATATATTAATGCTTATAAATACAATTTGACTTCTCGTAGACATAAAAAAATTATCAAATAATAAAAATAACATTTTAATTTTTAAAAAAGGTTTCAAAACGATGAAGGAAGAGGGCATGTCTTTTGATAAGGGCACCATTGTATTTTATCAAGTGTAGGGTTCATTTTAAATGCATTCACGAGAACGGAAACGCATCGTGATTATAAAAGGACGTAAGTAATTCCGATATAGTTCAGGTCATTAATTATCGCCTATGTGTGAGGAATACAGTATACCATATTCATCGAGGTATACTTGTGAAAACAAACTGCACGGATCGGCAGTTTACTCTAACATACATAAGTGGGTAAATTAAACTACTTTGTCGCGATATACGTAGATGTGAAAGGATGTAAGCATCTTTTGAGCTATTTGACCTATTCAGTAACACTTATACTTTCTTTGTTAGTGGTTTAGTTATTTTATATTGGGTTGCTTAAGGTGCATATATCAGATTAGTCTCATGGTTCTTATGTTGATATCGAAATAACATATTTCTTAATATTGTGTCTTGCAGGTAAGTGGTTTTGAACTAAAATAAATATTTGCATGGTATCTATCTATCTATCTATCTATCTTTCTCCTTTCGTTTACACAGATTATTCAAATTATTCGATACATTTGTTTCAAACGTATTTATTTTAACGCGTTTGCTGCTTATTATACATGTTCTAATAGCAGTATGTTTAAGCAATCTCGGAACTTTGACAGATAAAAATCCTGTTGTTTTTTTTATCACACACTAGACATGTAGTGTAATAAAACAGCCGGTCACATAATTCTAACACTTGGTCAAACAATCCAGGAATGAGCAACACACACAATAAAATAGCAGTACTATTTTGAACGACTTTGTTATGTTAAAACCCCGGTAACGAGGCGGGCGCTCTAGAAAGTCGTCGACCAGTTTCATCAATATTTATATTGAAAAATGTGATCAATATTTATCTATTGCAGGCAGTAAGAATAAAGAATGAAAGGAGACATTTTGTCACTTTTCATCTGGTTGAACTTCCTTGTACGTGTTGTTGGTAGGTTGGTCCTTAAATATTATATATATATATATTTGAATGTATATGTCTTACTTTTCACCCAAGTTGGGTTGGTCCAGAATAATATGCCGTTGATAGTTGTAAAATTGCATTAAACTTGTTCTTAAATCATACGTAAAGTATAAAATTTCGAAAATATGTATAAGGTAAAAACAATAGATAATTCATAAGCGATATTTCATGACACAGCATATTCGTTATCCATATATCTGCAATCATTTAATATGCTAAAATATTCAATGATAGTTAACATTCTGATGTATGTTTAATGTTTAACATATTCCATAGATCCACGGAACTATTATCATATCAATCTATTACCAGATATTAAACACTAAAATGTATGAAGTTAACTTTCAGAAAACACCTGTTACAACTGCGTAAATTGCCAACTGACGTTATGGTGCAATAAATGTTCAGCCGGATACTCTGCCCACAGTGGTAGCTGTGTCCCTTATGACCAGCTGATACAACACAATGGTAATTATGAGTATGTGAAATATGCGATGATTTCTTGTTGATGGCTTAATTGCTAAAGACAGACTCTATTTTCTTTTCCTTACTACCTGAAATGAGACGAAACGTAACATATATATTCAGTTTTGAAAACCAGAAACGATATTTTGTGAAATTTGTAAAGTTGGTGTCAAAGTTTCAGTCATACAGTTAAGATAAACATAAAACAGCAAACGCTTATTATCCACGCCGGGAAGCAGATTTGTTTTAGGCTGAGTTGAACGTTTAGAGAGTAAAGAGTAATATGATTAAGAAAGTGTTATAAACTATATATTCACAAACCTCCTAAAAATAAACTTAGCCACTCATTGTGACAATTTGAGTCTTTCCGCCATTAAACATTAGCGGGTATGGCAAACCCAACCAATGATTTAGTGTTTATACGAGGTACCTCGAATATTTTTCAGTCAATATTTAATTTCTTTTACCCACAACACAGTGTTAGCACAATAATTTACTGCATGATACCATATCATGTTACCATATCATGTTACCATATCCTAGCTCATAAAAAGTATCGTTGCAGTACCAACTTAGACGATTACACTAAAATAAGTTACATAACAATTTGTTAAATTTAAATCTAAGTTCACAAGTAAGACTGTGTCAAGTTTATGTATGTCAAGTCCTTAGTAGAAATGCTTCATTATACTTGATAATTAATATGAAATATTTTAACTTAAATTTGATATTGCGTATTTGAGCTGACAAGAATGAGCTTATTGACCCTAACTCCGATGGCGATGACAGCAGTAACAGCGATGCGGTGGCGGGTGGAATAGCAGGAGTCGCCTCTCTGTTTCTGCTCGTTGGAGTGGGGGTTGCAGCAGTTCTTATCATCAAAAGGTAAAACAGTTATATGAAGTGATATAAGCCAAATTATGTAATGTAGAAATGATAAGTAAGGTGAACCTTTGCTACTTTACTGTTTGCGAACAGTCATAACATGGAAAATTTCGTCAAAAATCGTTGATCATCTCTCTATTGAAAATGATTGATGAGGTATTTCCATTTCATTACTACTAAGACTCACGCATGATTAAATCAATTCAATATCTCAAAATGAATCAAGATAAAATGATCATATGTACAAAGGCTTGATTTAATTGTTATATCATTAAACGTATCTTGTAGGACGAGAAGACATGCTATTCAGGACGACAGGGCAAACCAACCCCCTGCAGCACATGGTATTTGAACCGTTTCAGTAATCAATATCTTCTATTTTTCTTTTTTTTCTTTTGTTTAACAGCTAATTTTAACATAAAAACTAAAAAATGTTTTTGTACTCCATTGCATGAAATATTAAAAAAAAACACTTTCAAATAAAAGACAATAAATATTGATATATAAATAAATATAAACAATTGTATTTGTACTTACATTACCGTATAGTGAATGAGTATGAATATAATCCTTACAGGAATGCAAAATGACAGTGTGCAGTACGAAGAACTTACAGAACGTCCGGACCAGACTTCTCCATACATGGAACTAAACATAACAGAGTATGAGACCGTAGAAGAACTGCCCCAACAGTGTTCTGGATCTCAAGTTGAACTCCAAAACGCTATGTACCAAAATGTGTAACATTGAATACGTTCAACAGATAAGACACATCAATCGGTATAGATAGTCATATAGCTTAGTGTTGAAGGATAAAATCTGAATGTTACCGTATTCAGATGTGCATTAGAAAAGGGTGCGCCTTAAGATTTAAGATGCATTTTTTAAGGCTGAACTATTTCGATCAATATATTGAGCACCATAAAATAAAGCTTGTTCTTTTGATATATTTTCTTTCATCTTAGATACTTTATATATTATACTGTGTATATTTGTAAAAAATGTTAAAGCGATCGTCAGATTTAAGTTTAGCTTCCAAAAGATCACGACATTACTGTAATTTCGAATCTAAAAAATCAAAAACGCCATTTCATATTGCAATACTTTTATCCTCAAAAGTAATTCATTCCTACTAAATGAAATTCCATATATTAAATATTATTTACGAAAGTCATTAAAGAAACTGTTCATTAAAGGTGAATGCTAAATTAAATCAACAACTTATGTTTTTATGAGAATAGTATTGTGTCAAATTATAGTATTGTGTCAAATTGTATAGGAAATATAAATATGTGCATGCTATGTAGAATTAATGAGAATGTAGGTATGTATATATTATTGTGTTGAACAATCCATCTTTTACATCTACAAAAATTGGTGTCCTATATCAAACAACTACTAATACATTTTAACCCTGTGTATTTTATAACAATAAAAGATATTGTGTGCAAATGACTTTTTTATTTTATAAGGACTTATCAGATATCATTGAGGTTTGATTGTGTATCCCTTATGTAGAGAGCATTTACACAACTTAAATGTGGCAATTTATACACTTTAAACTGCCTATGCACATAGAAATCAATTAATTCATCAGTTTTTGATACTTAACCAGAGTCAAATATGATACCGCATGTAAATGCGCCACTTTCTTATAATTGAGTGCTGTATATAATGATTTAACTGATATATATGAAGGCAACACCGAATGCAATTCAGTCTGGAAAGTACTATTTTCCTTATGTCCTTAGGGATTGATTGTGTTGTTTAAAATGTATTCACATGTACAATGTGAAGGTCAAATACACGCATCAAATTAAAGTAGGATATATATAAATTAGTCATCACCGAAAGGTTAACATAAAACCAAGAGCCAGTTAGTGCCCATGACGCAAGTAGGTAATCTGGAACATGCAATAAAATACAAAGGGAATTTAAATCATTATTTATAATAATGTATTTTAATTCAAGTTAAACCATTGAAAATCATTTACACAAAATACACACAAACATCTGAAAATGAGTTTCTATTCTCCGCTATCACATTAATGCGTATATTTTATAAAAAAAGCTACACGTATCATTGAAGTACTATACAATCATTAATATTCGTTGACATTTAATTTCGACTCTTTAATAAGTTAGTATTGATGGTACATATATTCGTGGATCCATGCTCTAGTAAAATTAGCCGCCCGCAACACAATAAGTAATGATACTACAGTAATATGTAAATAATACTTATTAAATATTGTATAACGGACTGTGTGTTTTCACTGGTTTCAATGTGAAAATGTATATACCCGGTATGAACTATATGCGACGACAATGAATAATAAACTATAAAGTACATATGCATTTAGCATACAAAGAAACATTTTAAAACCAAAATAACATTAAATAACCTTAAATATATCAGTATCAGTATTTAAGAAAGGATGTATAGGTTAAGGGTTACGGTTAGGAACATGTATTGATGTCGTTTTGTAATAATAGCCAATAAATCTCTGACTGCAGCAAAGTAAGTCTATGAATCATAAAATGACCCTATCCATACAAGAGTAATACAAGATTTATCTACCTTATTTAGTACGATAATCACGGTGTTCTTTAAGTTCATGCCACTTCTTATTTTCTTTGTCTATAACATATATTGGTATTTTCCGTGATATATCTCACTTTGACTTATTTGAGTGCGATATATCACGGTGTTCTTTAGTACTTGCTACTCATTATTTTGTTTGTCTTTAATGATTTATATATTTATTATATATTGATATTTTAATTCAATTAATTTCCAATGGCCTATGTTTCTTACTTTCTCTCCGGAAAAAATGTCGAAGTGGAAGAGTTGTAAAATGGTTGCAATAATTTGTAATCAATTCATGTACTGAATGAAATAAACTTAAAGTTTATGAGTGAAGTCCAACCAAAATTAAATGAAAAAGATACAAGAGTATCAATGATATCTAATTATATGAATATATATAAAATAGAAAGACTGATAATAAGAAATATAAACAAAGAGAAATGACAAAAATAATAGTTTGTGAAGACAATACATTTCTCTCAAATCTAGAAGGTCAGCTGTTTGAAGTACTGGGAATCTAATGCGTTATTTTCAGTTGAGAAGCATCCAAAAATATGCGACTAAAATATCTGTCAATGGCTTTGACAAGTGACATTAGTGGAATAAAATTTATTTTTCTTTCTGCTTTTCTCTCTAACCATTATTTCTTCACACACAGAGTAGATATAGAAAGAAAAAAATATTCAGTTTTATTTTCATAAATGATAAGATATTTAAGCATTTAGGTTAATGTGCCAAGGTAAAAATAAGTTTGATAGGTCTTACATTTTACCATTTTATTCAACAACGAAATGATGCAAATTTGAAACAGTTCCAATATTTTTATATACTGTACTATGTCCTGCTTACAGTATAGTATGTTTATAAACATTGTATAAAGAAAAGAATGAGCTATAACTAAGTAAAAATAATTCAAAGATAAAAGCATATATCTCTTCTCAGCAATCCTTTATTTGTGAATTTTTTGGTCCAAACACAAGGTATATTTTTTTCTCGTAGTGCAATTTACATGAATGTTTAATTGTATTATAAAACACATAAGTAACAAAAAATCATGATAAAATATTCTGAAAATATCATTTTGATATGTTTATATATATTTAGAATTCAATAATTCCAATTTTTTAATGTTTTGATTTTTCCAACAAAATTTAGCAAGCAGTGATGTTTAATAATAAGCTAAATATCTAAAATAAGTATGGTGACCCCTAATTTTAATTCGTGTGACTTTTAGTTATAGTCTCGAGTACTCATACACAAACTTTTAGAGAAATCAGTTCGTTAGAAAAATGAACGTAAAACGTAAACGTAAAGTAAAACAAGTAACATTACTTTATACTTTCTTCATGACTGTTAACAGGCATTTTGTAATTTATATTATCTGGGTACATGCGACAGGTACCGTAAGTCTCTGATAGGTGCTAAGTAAGTTTGTGCAAGACTTAGATACTTGGTGATTTATTTATACTAGTGGAATAGAAGGTTTATCTCTCTTTATTCAATGTGATATTATCGTATGGTGTGTTTAAAGTGTACGGTAAATGCCACATTTTATCTTTCTAGACTATAATTGACATTTGTATGTAATAAAATTATACTGACCTATATTTTTTCTTTTTTTTATCGGGTATAAGTGAAAGCGGAAGAATGGTAACTTGATTGAGAAAATGTCTGGACAGACGTAATTAATTAGATGAAATATATTTAAGAGCGAATGCTATAGTTTATCATCGCAATGATTCAGACATGAAAGGTGTAACGTGGGCCTCCGTGGCCGAGAGGGTAAAGTCGTTGGATTTAACACTCACTCAGCCACTCACAGCGTGGGTTAGAATCCCGGCAGGGTCATCAAGATTTTCATGTGAGGAAGCCTTCCAGTTGGCTTGCGGTAGGTCGATGCATTCGGGGTCTTCCTCCACCTGTAATTAGCTGAACGTCGCTATATGACTGAAATACTGCCGAAGCGACGGCAAACTCAAATAGTCAAGTCAAGTTGAAAGGTATATCATATTTCGGTTATCCAAATTTTCTGATGTAAACTGTAACAATGTCAGCAAAACTACGATTAAAGCCTTGTTTCGCCAGTATAGGACATCTGTTTGTTTTAGTCTCATTTTCTTTTTCAAATAATTTATTAATCGGAAGTAAGTACAGATATCTTTAACATATTTCAAAATAAATAAGCTTTCTTGCTATACGTTAAACGGTTGCCATAGAAACAGCAATAGCTCACATAAGAACTCGTTGCTATCTATATTGTTTCGTTGTTTTGATCAAGCAAGTAAAGAATATCAGAAGAAAAAATAAAAAAAATCTTTTGATGCTATTTTACTCTCCCTGTCCAAAACATTCTAATTTATGTTTTACCATTTCTGAAAACAAAATGATGTACCTGAGGATATTCAAACTGTCATGAATCTACTGTAAGTATGTATGTCTTCTATTATTTTACAACTAATACAAACGTTGCCTAGAAATTAGCACGGTTACATTGTTTTACATAACATATGTGAAAATAAGAGAATTCCTGTAGCGTAAGCCCTTAAACTTCATTAAATGAGTCAAGTGCAAAAATGATGCAATTTAAATACATGTATATTTTTCTCTTTGTATTGATAAACATCTTCCTAGAAAATGAAAATCTCTTAATACTTTGAAAATAATCTTGCTAACTTAAGGTTTTGGCCACGGAGAAAGACTGATAAGAAATGAAAAATGATTAGTAAAAGCAAAACCATGTTCTCGAAAATAAAAACTGTACTTTAGTATAATTTTCATGACTAAAGTATGGTAATTTCATTAATTTAATAGGAATTTGAGTTGCATATTTATTGTTGATCCTGAGATTCGAGGACACAGATCATCAACTGTCAATAAGAGCATTAGATCATGTTACTATATAGATGTTCAAAGTGGAGCTGGTTCCATTTCAGAAGAAGTCCATATAGTCGTAATGTATTAATATTCAAAAACGACTATTCCATATAAGGGTGTGCTAGGTGATATGACGAAACGAGTTAATTACGTGCTTTATTATACAAGAAAATATAAGCTTTGGATTTGTAAAGAAAAATATATTAACAACATGTTAAAGTATTACTTTCTAAGTATAAGTATGACATAGTGGTTCTACTGTTTTGAACAGCTTTACAGGGCGCTATGAATCAAAGGTTATGGGTTCGAACCAAAATAGGGGCATGGATTTTTCATAATTTTTCCGGCGCAAAGTACTAGTCCATCACAGGAGCTGTCGAGAGGGACGACTTTAGGTTTTAAGAACTTGTTTCCCCAAAGACTAGATAAATGTTAAAACAAATCCAGATAAATACATGTGTAGTACAATAATTTCAATATATGATATTTTATCGAGAAAACATATGGCACCATCTCTTTACTCTATAATGGCATTAAGAGTACGTTGTAACGATACTATTCCAGCTAAAAAGTATTCGTGTATTATGTTGCACATAGGTTCATAGACGTCTCAGTGAGTACTTGTATATCACTTTATACCTGATATTTTTCAAAGGTTGAACATTTTAAGCAATTTTATACAAGGCCATGAGGTGATCATTTGTGCCAGATGGAAATAGTTTCTGATCATTTGTTTCAAAGAAGAATTTCTAACTAAACTCTTCATTGTGTCGTGGCATGAAACTGGCTCATTTCATCAACTTTGTTCAGGCTCATGTTCTGATATTTTATTTGTCTTAATCCAAAATTGATCATTGATCTCTTAGACTGCTATAGACAAATCAAAGCTGAAACATGTTTCTGCGTGTCCAGAAGTCATATCAAATTAATACCTCATTCTAAAAAGTGTGTGGTTGAAATCTCTCTCTCTCTCTCTCTCTCTCTCTCCCCCCCCCCCCCCTCTCTTTCTCTCTCTCTCTCTCTCTCTGCAATATTATGTGTTACATATAAAGTATTGCATTTCAAAGGGGAAAGCCAGTTTGAAATATAACAAGAAGTTTTCATTTATTTCATTCATTTTATTATAATATCTTTATACATAACAATAACATTCATATTATTGTATTATCAATAAATCATTGTTGTTGGTAAACAACGATGTATTCTAAAGCTAGAGAGCCATACTGGACATAGACTTGCTGAACTGAGTGCGTGCGGCAACATTTATTTATTATTACAGTCAATATAAGAAAACTAGCGCACTAGATTTATTTTTGAAAAACACCATCTAAAGCAACTGATTTTTAATATTGTGAAAATTTGTGCAAAACAGAATCAGATTATACTAGTTACAGAGGAGAATCCTGAAAAGGGAGACAACTGTAACTATGGGCATTTTTCAATGTTCTTGTTGATATTGTCCCTTATATAACGTGTCCTGTTCGAGAAGCTTGGAACGTCCTTGTCTAATATCTTAGCAAATATCTCCATTTGATTCCTCATATTTGTGGTTTAAATGTGTGTGTGTTAGTACGTAGTTATTTTATATATTGTTTCAGAAGGCATTCATTTTCTTTTCTAAAGGTTATTTTGTTAATGGCATTTCAGCAAGAGTAGGTCGTAAGGGAATGTTATGGCCACTTTAATATGCAGTTAAGTTTTAAATGTGAAGATTTTTTGTCTGTTTTTTTTCTGTTATTATTTTATCATTTTCTGTTCTCAGTTTATCTTCATTGAATGACCAATTAGTATATCAAAATGAGTACAAAAGCAGCATAATACAGCAGGTTAGTTTATGGTGTAAAAGGAACATACAGCATTTTGAGTGAGTTATTTGTAATATCATTTTCCTGTCATTCATTTTGATTTTAATTGTGTTGTATATTTTATATCATTTAGTTTTGAATATCTTAATACTGTGTGAAATAATTTATTTCTTTAGCCATTCACATGTGGTGCCTCTGGCATTTAAGCTTTCATAATGTGAAAGGTAAATCTTATCATAAAAGGGATAAACAAGTAAGATAATTATACAGTAAACTCTTTAGTATATGTAAACAGTGAACTGATAAAGAGTATGATAACAACTTTACTATACTTTATCTGCTAAGTTCCTGTTGTTCTCTTCTTTATGTACTGAACGGTTTGAGTTCGAGAGATTGATGAGATGACCATCATAACTGACATCTTGCGAATGGGCGAGATTTCGAAAACTTGTGTTAACATAGAAAACAAACTATATGAAACTCGCAGTAGAACTTAAGAGGAATTAAAAAGCTAACTATGTGAATTTGAGAAGTTAGTTAGATTAGGAAACGTGAGTTTTGGACCTTTTAAATTTATTTTTTGAGTGTTTGTGTATTTGTGTGTTTTTGTCATAAAAACAAGATAATTAATATTATTCAATTTTATATATTTTTTTAATTTATTCTATTCTAGTTGTGTAAGAGTAACAGTGCCCCTTGAAAAATATTCCATTTGTAATGATTAAACAAAAGTTTTCAACTTTAACTTCAAGCTGATTATTCATTTATTTAATCGTGAGTTATTGTTGTAGTTCCCTGACTTAACTAATTATCAATATGGATATGTCTTAAACTAACTAGTTAATATCTGTAAACGGTAAATTGTTAAAGAGTATAACACAACATGAATTGATAAGTTCCTTGACTTAACTAATTATCAAACAGATATGTCTTACATGATATGCTAAACAAATAACCTGCATTTTAGCTAATTCCAATTTGTAGAATGTTTGTCAGGCAGAACAAACGATTTCTATGCAAGACACATATAAACTGTATTTTTTAATCTTTTCTTATGATTTAAGACGGTGTTCATTGTTTGATGTACAATAAAGGAAACAGATATACTGCGATCTTATTAAGTAAACTATTTAGTAACTGTAAACAGTAAACTGTTGAAGAGTATAAACACAACTTTTACATGAACTGATAAGTTCCTGCAATTTCCTTTTCAGAAACTTTTTGAGTTCGGAGATTGGTTATAATCATAACCATCATAACGGACATCTGACATGGGCAAGGTCTCGGAGTTTTGTGTTAACATGGACAGCAAACAATATGAAACTCACAGTAACTATACGAGAAATTAGAAAAGGAAAGCTACATTTGTGAAATTAAGAAGTCAGATTAGGAAAAGTGAATTTTGATCCAAAACCATCTAAAGGAAGACTTTTTCAATTTATATCATGTGAGTATTTGTGTATTTGTCTGTATTTTTGTCATAATAAAAACAAGATAAAAATATTTATTTTTGTGTCTTTATTTAATCTATTTATGTTTATTTTATGTGTCTACATACCAGTTTTATTTTATTATATTCTATCTTATGTGCATATGTGTGCTAACGCATGTGTCTACATACCAGTGTAGCATGGTCAAGTTTGAGCTTGACTCAAGATAATTTATGTATGTAAATAGCGTTTTAACAAATGTTCGTGCGTGTCATTCGTATCTGTTTTGTTAGTATTCTTGTCCCTTTGTTTCGTGACACGTTGTGTTTAAGGTCTCGTGCTCAGTGTTACGTATAGTCCCGTGGTGAGAGAAGATCATGAGTGCGTGAGTGAAAACAAGTTGATATGATTTGAATGAATGATTTTCTATTTGATTGGTCAGCCCAGCCCTTTTCTCACCATAACAAGATTTGGCGCGAATAATTTTACTTATATAATATTTCCTTCTGACATTTATTTTTATCGTATTAGGATCGCCGAGCGGGACGCTAGTTCCATCGGAAACTGTTTTATTGGTCATCAATATAAGAGATTAACTTTGTATTGTTTGTTTGTTCAGTTAGAATTGTCCTTACCTTTGGACATTGCATTTATATCTATTCTTTGGCAGTAGACGCGTCTGGTAAGACTTTTATACATTATCATTGCTAAATATGTTATAAATTTGAGTTACTCGCTTGGTATGCGCTTAATTGTAATTATGTCGTAATTGTGAACTGTTTAATATGTCCATTAGTTTTATTTGTATTATGATACTTGTTATTTATGTTCTAGGTTTTTATTATGTGTGCACTACATTGGTGCATCCAATAAATGGACGACATCTAACTATGGATTGTTGTTTGTGAACCCCGACTACAAAATGGCTCCCCGACGAGAAGGACACTTGTAAAAGCCAGACCGTGGGAGTGGGTTTTCATACGGAAAGTTTTATTTTATTCTATTCTATCTTATGTGCATATGTGTGCTAACGCATGTGTCTACATACCAGTTTTATTTTATTCTATTCTATCTTATGTGCATATGTGTGCTAACGCATGTGTCTAAAAAAGTTTCTCTTATTCTATTTTATCTAACGTATGAATGCATTAATACACGTGTTCAACCCTTAACCCTAACCCTAACCCTAATTCAGGCGCATCACAGCAAATTTAAGCTATTCGTATGTGTATTTATGTTAGAATATAATTTATTGTTGTTATTGAATTATGCTATATCTGGAGTCCTGGACATTAAAATTTACAAACAAACAAATTCGTTGAATTGATATAACTCGCCAAATGAGGCAAATCACCTGAAAAAAATGTTAAAAACAAGTTGCAAAGTTTGTTTCTAATCGTGTGATGTGGTTCCAAGAAATGTGAAATTGTTTAAATACTGTGAATGTGAAAGTGTTTAAATAGTACTGTGAATGTGAACGTGTTTGGACATGCATCATTCCAATGTTTCTATATATACCGATGCTAAGCAACAATAGAGATTTGGGAATTGTCCACACATGCCCCCACTTAAAATATGTGTAATAAAAGCAAGGAGATAGAGGCAACACAGCTATTTTGTAAGTAATATATAACTCTATAGTTTTTTACGAACAACAAACATGTTCTGAATCAGCACAACTCTGCTGCTGGGTATTTCTGATCGATGTTTAGACATGTACATACGGTTTTTAGAGATAAGCGCAGCACAGCTATAATTTAAGTTATTAAAGGACCATGACCCTGCACTTAATGGGTAAAACACCAAAATAAAAAGAAACAAACCAAAGTCTTAACTTTGTATGCGTGTGAACATTCTAGACAGGAAACCGTTACGACATCTGCGTTCATATAGAAGCAAATATAGTTTCTTTAGATAAAATGTTACGGACGGAAAGATGATATAACGAAAGGACAATGCAAAAACTGTATCCCACTCCTTAACCTTCTGTTCAGCTGGAGATCAGAACGACTAGATAAAAAATGGAATCATTTTCTCGTCCTACCGGCAGACTGTCCAGAAAACAAGGGAATGAAAAAGTGACACAACTTATGTAAAAAAAAAATAAATACGATTTGTGTTATCTCCCTTGAACAGGTATATATCCTTTGGGCGACATCTTTCTCATTTCACAAATTCACAAATTTACTTCTGACCATTTGATTCAGAGTAAGAAACGAATTGCAAACAGAAACAAAACCGAAAACAAAGTTCTTAAAGATGACAAATTGTCCATGATTCGAAACTTTAAGGGAAATGCTTTAACTCTGTAACTTTTCGTGTATACTGTCGAGAAATCGATCAAATTTCCGACACAGACACCTGGTGTTTGGATGAGACAGTGTTTAAACATAAGAAACTCCCCCAAAATAAACTTACAGTGGAAATATTCGAGAAGCTAAAAAGAAAACAACAGAAACAAATTGTCGCTATGAGAAAGAAGATAGGGGTATTTCCCAAATCGAATCAAAGATTCAAAGAACAAGCTTTATCGTTTTGACAACGAATGGAAAACAACCTTCACGGGATATAAATGTGAGGTTTTCATCTGACAAGAAGACATTTTGGGTCACAGGTATTTCTGTTATGGAACGGGACAAAGTGGTCGTCTGTGACTATGGGAACAGTTCCGTAAAACACTGGGTGAAAGGTATTACGGTTTTATCACGTGACAAGCCGTTTGTGGCAATGGGGTCAGTTCTGTAGAATTATGGACACAAAACATGACAAAGTCACATGTCAGATTCGCCTACCCCCTGCATCGTTGGATAAGGTGCTCGTTTCACTTCAATTTATGGAGATATGGACAACGGCCAAAATGATGGTGATGATAATAACATGATGATCAAAAACAACGAGAATTAAACCAAATTACCTACAACTTACATGATCCTACGTAAAACGTACTAAAGAAATACGGACACTGTATCTTACAGTAATACTGGAATAGTCGATCAAACATCAACTCTTAGTGGACAAGTATTTTATTTGATTATTGAGTTTAACATCCCACCGACAGTATTTCAGTCATTTGGAGACGATTTCTACTTGAGACAGATATAGTGATGCCACACAGCGGTAACACGCCGTAGACATGTGGCATGATACCACACTCAGTCACATTATCCTGACACCGAGCCAACCAGTCCTGGAACTACCCTTATATGCTGAGCGCCAAGCAAGGGAGCTATAACAGTACAATGTTTTAAGACTTGGGTATGTCGCGGCCATGGATCGAACACACGACCTCACGCTCCTCAGGAAGACGCTCTAGCCACTCGTGTAAGTTAATACAATCCTCAATACAACCAATAATACAACTCTCCGCACATGTTTCACAAAAAATACGTTTACGTTTGTTTTTATTCCACCCTGCAATGTTGGAAGACGAAAGGCTCGACCAGCTATGCTACTTAGCGCCTTCACTCATTTTGGTGCAGTTGCCAGACAGCCTCCAACGTTGACTTTCAGTCGAAGAAGGAAACGTCACAAAAATTGTTGTACCTGTAAATAGATAAACGAATATAAAAGGCAAAACTCCTTTATTTATTTATTTTTTTTTTTTTTTTTTGTTAGTCAAATCCAATGAGTGGGTCATATCATTGCCTTTTTTCCATACCAGCAAAAGCAGCAGTTAGCAGCTAAGCAGATTCCGCTGCTCATCCACCATACCACTTTGTCTTTAAACATTTTTATTTAGAAAATCTCTATTGTCTGTTGCCAAGAGCACTTGCAATCATGGGGTTTAGAAGTTTAATATACTGTATGGCAATGTGGCTGTAATAATGCAATGACAGAGCATGACAAAAAAAAATTCAGAATAATATGTGTCGTCAATGTTGTTCAATGCATGGACCCAATGTGAAGCAAAAGATTTAGAATTAAGATAAAGAGTTTGATAGGAAAAGATGCCATTGTAGGTTAATTGAAACAATATATATATATATATATATATATATATATATATATATATATATATATAAACAAAAGTTCAGAAATTGTCCAAGAATAAATGTTCAAACAATACATTGCCAAAAGAACTCACAGGGCAAACCACTGGACCGACCAGATATATCATTGAATGTGTTTAATGACATCACACAGGGCTTTGACACAGAATAGAAAGCTTTATTTATCGGACAAGGTATTTTGAGCATGTTCTAAGTCAAAAAGGGCCGAAATGTTTACTGATTTTACCCAAAAACGAACTCTGCCATCGATTAACAAGGATAAAAATATGTACTATAAATCAATTAAATAAGTCAGCCCGTTCACGAGTAATCGGATATACAATGTGTGTTATGTTGTTGTTTTGTTTGTTTATTGTTGTTTGTTAGCCGTTATTTTTTGCTGTTTTTTTTTGGGGGGGGGGGCATATTTTACGTCGAAAGGGGGGGCCATAACCTCGTGAAAAATTTACAAATTTTGCCCAAAGTCGATCCTGGCCTTCATTATATCGGGATAAACATGCGTATCAAAAAGTATTTTTAATATGTCAACCTGTTCATGTCATCGCACAAGCTAACAATAGCAGAAAAAATCCACATGTCTACTATAATGATTGTGGAAGTATTAAAAGTCTTACCTTCACCTGCAGAGTTTTTACTTATGCGACTATATAGGATATCATCTTATCTGGTAACTCAAAATTTTGTTATTGTTTTTCGTTAGGTCCATTAGTTGTTCCTCTATGCCTGCTTGAACTTCCGCACATGGTCATTTAAGTTCATGTACATCCGGTCATCATCCGAATTGAGGGCGAAAGACTCAGGATCCCTACACAAACCATCTCCTTTCTCCAGAACCCTGTTGCTTGGTCATCCTTTTATGAGACCCCAATAGATATATTGATACCAGACGGTCAACCGTCTCACAGCAGGGGTCCCTCAGTATCTTCAACGTGTACACCAGTGACTTGTCCCCTGTGCACGGACCCTCGTCAGCGTCCTGTCCTAATCTGATACAAACATCTTCCACGAATATGGACTGTCTAAGAAGAACAAAACAGCGGAGAGCCGCGTTGATCTATGTCGACTCAACATATAACACATTCACGGTCAATCAACGCTATTTCCGTGTTCGTTTGCTGAAATCGTAAGACATAAGGCTGGGAGCGGATAGGATGTGATTCACACACACGTTGTCGATGCATGTGTCATAGGAATCATGCGTAGGTCCGGAAATTCCTTAAGACTGGTAAAATCCGGAGATTTCTGGGCTACACACATCTGAGTCTCGGGGGTTTTACATTGAACCAGAAAACAGACACTCCCATAGGCATCACCTGTAACAGGAAATGCTTTAGATCATTTATAGAAGTAATGCAGCTGTAACATATTTGGTGTTGTTTTTTCACGGTGTGTGTGTGTGTGTGTGTGTGTGTGTGTGTTTTACTTTTTAAGGGGGTTGGGGGTAACGTCCCGACGACAGTTCAGTGTTTTTTCAATAGGGACATGAGACAAAAATGGTGCTGTCTCGATTCAGTTACGCCATGGACAAGTGACATGAAATCACATCCAGCCACACTAACCTATCATTGTGACTACTGGGTCTAGTTTATTTTTGTGCTCAGTGCAAAAGGGGCTATACAAGAACCAATTTCAACGACTTTTAGTATATCGCTGCCGTTGGTCGAACCCATGACCTTCCGATATCTGAGGGGGCACGTTTACAATTCGACCACCGTGACCGGTGTACAAAGTTTTGACTATTTATATTGGCATACAAGAATAAAGAATGGTGTCAGCAGGAATTTGCTAAAATATGAAACCTCAAACTAATGAAATTAAAACCAAAAAAAAACTGGAGCTGTCCTTATATGTATGTTCTTTTCAAGGAATTTGTTTTGTTTGTCTTGAAGGGAAATTATGGTCCCATCGACAATATTTCAGCCATTTGGCGTCTATGTCTACTATTGACAGATATAGTACTACCATATAACAGTATCACATATGACATGATAGCACCCCTAATCACTACCTTTATATGTGCTTAGCGCAAAGCCGACTGAGCTCTACCAGAACCATTTCTAACGAATTGTTATTTCGCGGCCGGGATCGAACCTGTGACCTCTCGCTCCTTTGGCTGAATTATTTTTACATTCAAATCCAAACAATCTGCCTTTTTTACCAGAATATTAACAGTAATTTCATCTTTTTTTATTTTGTCAAATTTATATACATGTTCCTAAATATTTTAATAAGAAATTGACAGATGTTTTTTTTTTTGTTTTTTTACTTAATCCTCGCAGCGAGAATATTACAGTCATATAGGCTAAAGCAACGTCGGAGAAAGGCCGAGAATGCATATATGTACCCGAGTGGACCCATCGACTTACCGCAAACCAGCAGAAAGGACTCCCGCCATTAAAAAGATAAATGAATGTCCTGACCGGGACTCGAACCTAGAACGGTGAGGGGCTGAGCGACCCACTGGCAGTTTTTCAGTCAGATGGAAACTATAGCTACTTAAGACAGACATAGTGCGCCACACTGCATAATAACGCCGTAAAAATACAATGTCAATCAAAATGCTTAATAGGAAGTTTTCGAAGCTGATACATTATTTCTATATAGGATATTTGAAATTAGATCGTACAAACACGATTCATTCATTTATTGATTTGTTAATTTATCTTAGTTTTCATTATTTAGAAAATAGATTTTCTTTTTGTATGATATATCGCAGAATAATACTAAGATATGCGTTCAGATGCGCTGTGATTTAATCACGAAGCAGTAAATGCAGAGTTATAAATATTAGCATGTGAACTCAACACTGCATTATTCTGCGAAATACATCTCTATTCGTTTATTAAATAAGACGTACTTCATGGAGCACTTGGGAAGCGTGATGGAAAACTGTAACAAAGTGTGACATACAGACAGACGGACAGACAAACGACGGAAAAATTCCCTATAACCGCAAGTGACACAAAAGGGATACAAATATGTCGTTTTAATTTATTACGATTTTGTATGGTTTAGTTCCCTTGTTACTAGACACCATGCTTAATGGCTGTTCCATTTAGCGAGTCTGTCGAAATACAGTTTTACTCGACAAAATTCGTTGTACTGTTTGTTAGTGCTTTTATGTGAAATATATCTATTTTCGATGATTTGTTGTTACTTTATATTATTTCAAGTATGTAAATACATTTTACATGAAATAATTATGAAAAAATGCAAATAAATTGACTAACACAAAATTGACTAACACAAAGAGAGATAATAATAACAACCGAAAATATAATGCGCACATATAATATATGAAAAAAATGAGTATTCTTTTTTATATTTTACTGGGTTTATTGTCCCAACGACAGTACTTCAGTCATTTGGAAGCTAATATTTTTAATAATTTTTAAGTATATACAGTAACATTGCATTACTAATTTATATAGGTATTTAAGAAGAAAAGGCGAGAATAGTGCATCAAATCACGCCGACCTATTTAAGGCGCCCATGCCATATGTCACGCCACCTGTCTACTGCGTGCACGTGTATACAAAGGTCGAACGAGATAAACGAACAACACAAAAAATGCAAATTTCCTTTATGTGTGTACTTCCTCCATATCTTAATGTAACTTGTTATAAATCACGAGACTTTTACATCTAAAATCATCAACGCATTTATACTCTTAAGCGTTATGTCTATAATGTATCGTTACATTTTCACTTATCAACACTTTGTCAAACTTGAAGTGTAAGTTATCATTAAAAATCAAATTATCTGTAAGGAGCTACACTGTGTATAACAACAATTAAAACCAACTGAAATAAACGCTTACCGTCTGTTCATTCCAGTAGAAATGCAATATCCTGTTCGCTTGTACGAAGGGACTACAAACGAATGACACAGCTAGCGTTACACGAATGTGTATCGACTGAATACAAACGTCTATAACTGACAAAATGCTAGTGCCTGTTTAAGTGTCGTGTAAAGATTAAATGTTATATACAGTTTTACATGGGAAGATTTAAATGGGGGCGGAGGTGGAGTACGCTTGATACCCTTGAATTGACTCTTTTTTTTTTCTTTTTTTTTTTAAACGTTAATCCACAAATCCACATACATAAACTTCACATGTGACAATCAAATGTAAAGA